>JAJTUV010001161.1:352500-630000 GCA_021653895.1 Mastomys natalensis | reverse complement strand
GAGTGCTTCCTGGGAAACAATATGTGATCATTAGAGAAATACCATTGAGAAAAACGACTTCTTGATAACAGAGGGGCCTTTGGTTTTGCATTTGGTAGAGAATCTTGTCACAGCAAGCAAATTGCAACGACCTGCTTCGCAGCAGAAGAGTCACAGAGCTAGACAGAAATCACTCTGACTACAGTACTTAAGTGACTCCTGTATTCCCAACACTGAATACAGAAGTCTCTCTCTTACCTCCTGAACAAGGAAAGAAGGAAGGAAGGAAGGAAGAAAAAAGGAAGGAAGGAGGATGAGGAAGGAAGGAAGCAGGAAGGAAGAAATGAAGAAAGGAGGAACAGAAGGAAGAAAAGAAGGAAGGAAGCAAGAAAGCAAGGAAGCAAGCAAGGAAGGACTTCTGCAAGAGACCCTGGAATAAAGTGGTGTGGGCATTACAAGACCTATAATTCCAGGGTATGGTGTGTTCCTGATTTGTTGTACTCTACCCTTCCTTTGTAGCTCTTGTCTCCTTTTCCCACCTCAGGGTTCTGACACTGCAATATTTGCATTCCAATTTCCTAGGACAAATTTAGTTCCTATCATTTTGCATACAATGGGCTTTGTGTAAAGTCAGCTACCCATGCCCTCACTAGTCTGACAATGCAGCCACAAAGATACCAGGCATGTGTGTTTGGGTACATGGATGTGGAGTCTTTAAGCATCAGTATGAGAAATGTGCAGCCCTGAGGGGAAGTTCGTCTGTTTACTTCATGTTTTGGAGAGGATGCTTTTTAGTCATTTTAGGTGTGGAATTTTGCTCTAGATAGTAAATGTACTGCCTGCATTTCTTGGATAGATGAAGCTCACATTTAAATTTGATGAATTCCGGAGGTAATTACTCTGATAGAATATCCAGCTACTAACACATCAAAAGCAAGACTTCATTGCTAAGATTGAACCAAGCTCCACCGTGAGTGTTAAGACTCTCGGAATTCTTACCTGGGTTATTATAGTTCTTTAGCATACATCTCTGTATTTGCAGTTTCCCATAGAAATCAGAAATACTGTTCTGCTAATACTGTCTACTGGTAGGCCCCAAACTCAACTTCATATGAACTTGATTATAATGTTTATGTGGTTATTGTGAACATATAAAATGAAATCAATTTATTATTTTTGATAACTTTATCAATGTCAGCAATACATTCTGATTACTTTATTTCCACTCACTTCCTCCCAGCAAGTCCCCATCTTTTTATTTTATATTTTTAACTTCATGTTTTATTTTACTTTTAGCTTCGTGAGCCATTGGGTTTAACCATGGCCACATGCACAGTCTATTCTAAGATTTTATTTTTCACACATTGATTATTTTGAGTTTTACAACAGGTTTGGGAGGCAGGATGAATATTATAACATTCATGTAAAGAGTTTATAGGCAACCATTAAGATCAAGTGACTTAGATATAATTATTTGGCTCTCAAATAGAAAAGGATACATGAAATTTTTCCTTACTTTACTTAGCGTTACATTTTCACTAATTGATGTCCTCCTCACCCCAGCTCCATGTGTAGAGAAGTCTTAGGGCAAATCATATAGTCACAGAGAGGATTATTATTAAATCTCCAATGGCTGGGAATTACTGCTCTTGACTCACTTCCAGCTTGCAGAATAATTTATAGCTGCCTCTCAAATCTTTTTATTTTCACATCCTGTCTCTTTTAAAAAGTTTTGGGTACTATTCGGTGATTAGGAAAGAGTTGTGTCAAGACCATTACTGCCTTAGGCAAATGGTGATAATGATTACTAATGGGAAAACCTACAGAAATCTGAGCTCTTCACAGTAAAATGATATGAAGATCATAAAGGATAAAATGATTTCTGTATTATTTTTTTAAGATGTAGTTCACTTGAAATTATGTGAAGATTGGGAATTCTGCTTTATCATCATGGCTCGGTGAGCGGGTTAGTTATCGAGTATTGAATTTTTTGGACAATCACACTTCCTAGAGCTGTATTAATAAAAATGGATAATAATTATTTTTATAGGAACACTTTAAAGACACTTGAGGATAATATAACACCTTACATTTATGCTTTAATAAATTCAAACTATCACAAGACATCATTGCTTTTCCTATGTGAATCAGACAGCTGTGGATGAACGAAAGCATAAATGTATAAGTGGATACATTCCCTTATTTTCACAGAGTAGGGAAATAAGCATGGTTATTCCACTTAGCTGATAAATGCGAAGACACAGAAATGAAGTGCTTAGAATATAAAGTAGAACCACACTGAAACCCAGGCTGTTTAAGTTGTTTCCTACTAAACCATAGGTACCCTTAGAGTCCCATTCTGGAAAGTTAGAAAACCTTTCACCTTGTGATTGGCTCTCTTATGTTACTAGAATGAACAAACTGTATGACTTCCTAGACGGGGCATTAAATTCTTTGGCATTTACCCATGTTGGCTGATGGGTAGGTATTGAAAAGATAGAATAGATCACTTCAATTCATGAATCCATCAACATCAAGAAGACCAGATTTCTACCTCTTAGAATTCAATAAATGCAATTCTGGTTTAGTAAGATAAGTGTGTTTGAAAGCTTGCTAGGCAGTTATAATAATGTGGCCCCAAGGCCACTATAGCATCCAGGAGAGTGGACACTTTGGGGTCCATGTCCAAAAGAAGTCATCCTAGCCCACAGCATGGTATTTTCCCTGTCATGTGTCCTGAGTATTGTTAAATAAAGTCTAACCACTATGGCTTCTTTTGTCTCATGACATGAGGAGATATCAATAGCATTGGAAAACAAAGACCTAAGTCAGTTAACTTCACATTTCGTGTGCACTGCTCCAAGAATGAGGCTTCAAAACTCGAAAAACTTGCACGTGGTCAACAGCAAGACTCAGAATTATCTCTGCTAAGATCGTTACATGGGGTATGGCCATGGATCAGATAGTTGTGTAGGGGGTTCATCAGAGTTTGCTTTTTTGCTTAATGTAGAACAGTGAGTAGAATGAGTTCACTAACAGGGACACATTGTGCATAGGAAGGACGTCAAGGCTAGTTTTAGTCACATATTTCCATTATTCATTTATATACATTATAGAAAGGCAATTGTAAGAGTGGGCATAGAGTGTCCAACAATGATCTAAATAGAATATACACACTTTTAGAAATATCATTAAAATCCCTTATTTATGCAATTATACGCTGAGCATAATAGAATTGATTTTCTTTGGCAGAAATGATTATTGCCACAGGCACTATCACCTTATTATTCTAAACACCTACTGTGTGTCACACATTGTTTTATATTTTCAGTATGTTTTGTATTTAACTCTTGCAATTGTTCTTTTTTTTTTTTTGTAGAATTAGGTCTCTCATTTATAAATGAGGAAGTTAAAGTTTAGAAGCTAAGCAATTTGCCAATCGTATGATTAGTTAATAGAGTGAAATTCAAGCAGTGGGCTCATCAGCTCAAGGTATCCCCAGCACTTACCTTGTTGACAGTGTCTTCCTGCCTTCCTTGTATTTATGTTTCCTACAGATCTTGTGAAAATCTCACCCAGGGATAGGTCACATGCCCATACCACAATGAAATCATTCCTGATTCTCTGATGCTCTAAGTAACACTGTCTGCATCACTCACATCTTTGACTTGGAAATTAAGGTGATCATTTTAGGATGACTGTTTCATCATGACCCAAGAGCCAGTGCTCCTGACTTCAAAACAGACCTGATACACTGAGCCCCTCCCTCTAAACCTCTAAACCTCTCTAGGAATAGAATATCTACAGTCGAAATAGCCCAGCTCCACATTTCCTCTCCTTAATCTAAATGCATGCTCCTTTGCTTGCTATTCTGCAGCGTTAGAGACTACCTGCTCATAGATAATGCATCCTGTGAAAGTCTTCCCCTGGGCTGGGATGCTGTAACCAGGCAACCCTTTGCCTTCCCTTCTCTCACTAACCTTTTGCAATTCTTGTGACCTTTCCTCCAAAGTCTATTTTTCATCCCTTTAATCTTTTTGTCACTGCCCCTTCTAACCTCTAGCATCAACATCAAGGAGACCAGGTTCTGACACACAGAAATGCCACTCGCAGGTGGCAGGCAAATTGGCATGCTTAGCACAGCCCCGTGCTCCCTCTGGGGATTAATAATAAATACTATTTGATGATGAAATCGGAGTGCATTTTCTTTTCAATGAGACAGTGTCAACTGTTTTCTTCTGAAATAGAAATGAGCAGAATACAAAATTGAACAGCCTTCATTTCTCCCCACTCAGGAGGCTGTTATTACTGATCTGGTTGGCATTTCTCCTGGCTGAACTCAGACAGAAAGAGACTTAGCAGGTGCCACTGCACCTTCCCTGGATAACTAGCTATTATTTATGAGAAATTGGAGATGAGTACTTTGGGTGCTTTGTTTTCTTGCCCTCTATTTCCTGATCTAACTGGTGCATCTTCAATTATTAAAGCAGGTGACTTTAACCATTATGCTACAGTACCAAGGCAGAGCAGAAAAATCATGTGTGTTTTGATATATATATATATATATATATATATATATATAATAAATATATATATAGTGTGTGTGTGTGTGTGTGTGAGAGAGAGGAGAGAGAGAGAGAGAGACAGAGAGAGAGAGACAGAGAGAGAGACAGAGAGACGAGAGAGAGAGAGAGAGAGAAGAGATAGAGAGCAACTAAGTAAATATTTGAAGGATTAATTCTCCTGTCATTTGTGGCATTTTATATATCCTAGATTTGGAGTGGTTTTAAAAGTGAGTGTGGCAAGGGAACAGAAAAAATAATCTAATCCAAAATTTAGTGAAATGAGTATGGTAAGGGAAGAGGGAAAATAGTCTATTCCAAAATTTTGGATTTCCCAAGTAAGAAATTTGAGGTTTTGAGAGACTGAAATACACACACAACACACACACACACAACACACACACACACACACGCAACACACAAACACAAACACAAACACACATTTATTCATGTCCTGAATTTTCAATGAGACAGTGTGGGTCAGAACTTAGGTCTTACTATATGCATCCTGTGGTGTAAATATGAATGTCCTTGTAGGTACATGTGTTGAATGCTTGGATCCCAGCTGCTAGCACACTGTTTTAAGGACATGGAAAAATTAGGATTAGTGACTACCTGGAAGAAATAAGACACTGGGGACATGCCCTTAAGGCAAACTTTCGTCCCCAGTTCCATCTCTGCTGTTCCAAGGGATGAGCAGCCTCTGGCACATGTACCCACTACCTCACCTTGGGCTCAAAGATCATCAGATCCAGTGACTGTGGTGGAAATCTCTAAACTTCAAGTTAAAATAAGCATTGCTTCTCTCCAGACATACTGATCACAGCTCACTTCCAGTCTGTAGCTAGCATTGATATATTATTTCCTCTGTGCTCAAAAGGCACTAGGTCTTCCATGGCAAAAGGCAAAATGAAACGAGAATCATGAAATCCATAGAGTAAGCCCCCACATATGGTGAAATGACAGGATATATTTATATTAGGAACAGAAGCCAGTAGTTTTGCCTTCCTCACCCCCATGTCACTCCTTCCTGTCCTTTATCCCAACAAAGGACATTGAAGACTATGGAGCAAAATCAATTAGTTCTTCACTGGGAGGCAGAAAAAAAAAAAAAAAAGAAGATACAATGCTCATCTTGTATCAAGGAAAATCCATAATAGTGTTAAATTTCAGAAAAAGGTAACCAGTAATAATACCAAAGGTAAGTAAGCCACTGAAGTTTACACTAAAATATGAATGCATTATTAATTACCAAATGAATGACCATAAAGAAAACATACTTTTAGATATGTAGATATCTACAAGAAGCTGTATTAAAGCAGAAAGGGAGGGAGGATTTCTGTGGAATAATACAAATAAAAAGGTTTAAAACTAGCCAGGCTTGGTGTTGCATACCTCTAATTCCAGCACTTAGGAGGCTGAGCAGGGGAATCCAGAGTTTGAGACCAGCCTGTGCTACACAGCAGACATGTGTTTGGATAATAATGAATAAATCATTAGTTGCTGGAATACTTGATAAGGTGACTTGTCAGAGATAGAGAGGACACTGGAGAAGCAAGTAAGGATCTTCCATAGAAAAATGCTCAAAGTTAAACCAAGGAAAACTGAGTTTATTTAAATGCTTCGAGGTGTTTCAATATTACCCAACAGCTCAGATGATAACATCCACATAAGCTCTCAAAATTGGCTTAAGTAACTTTCACAGAGCCCCAGATTTGTCAGTCACACATGGCCTCCAATGCTTGTTCTAATTAAGCTTTGTAAATAGTTTTCAGGAGTGAGCCCATTTTATTTCTCTGCCGTCACAAACATTGTCCTAGCCAATGACCATAAAGCACTGACTGCCCAACCTCCCACTCACTACGGGATAGCATGTGACAAGAAGAAATTTAATCCAGTCCCAATGGGACATCATAAGCAATTCAAGACAAGTCTTCTCATCTTTAAAATGGACAGACAGATTGCATACTCTTGATTTGTAGACATGGCTGTTTTGATAGAAAAACGTTAAAGGTAAATGCTATGGGTAAGATAACCAACAAGATAAGAAGCATTTATTGGCAGAATCCAGGACTCCCTGCTATGCTATGCTATGCTATGCTATGCTATGCTATGCTATGCTATGCTATGCTATGCTATGCTATGCTATGCTATGCTATGCTGTGTTCTACAAAGTAGCAAGAAAGGCACTAATACAAAATTAGAATTTATATTAATCTTCTAAATCTACCTACAATCTAGGGAAAGACATAGAAGATGCTAGTTCAGCCTAGAGAATTGATTAGTAACTCCAGAAGCAAGAAAGCAGGGATATGAAAATCCCTCAAACATGATCTAACCTGATTGACAAATTGGCAAACCCTGGGCTCAAGTTATAGATCCTATCTCAATATATAAAGTGGAGAATGACCACTTGCTCTTTACAGGATGGCTTTCTGGAGTATTTTTCATGTAGCTCTGATTTTCTACTGCATTATAAACAAAGCAGTTGGGCAATTTTCACAGTATAATTCTTAAATAAATTCCAACAATTCATATTTGCACTGTTTTACCACTTATTAATGATTTCCCATAAAATAACAGTAAGAAAAACACAATAAGAACATTTTTGCATCTTAAAGAGACAAAAAAGTATCAGCAGTCTATATATGCTATGCTCAGATGTTGAATCTAATTATTAAGTTTCCAAATTCTCTGTGCTCTCCAGTCTATCACCTACCCAGTGTATCATGCATAATTCACAGCTGATAAAAAAAATGATAATTTTTAGTTTGGATTCTTAACTTGTTCCACAGCTTGAGGATGAATGGAGAAGAGCCATCAACACTCAAGGAGAATTCACAATTTTCTTACCTAGGATTAGTGTCAGGGAATGCCAGAAAAAATAATATACAAAAGTCCTCAAAGGGTCAATGGTGACAAATGAAAATCAATGATACCTATGGATAAATCCATAGTAAGTGAAAGTCACTGTTTATAGTTTAAAAGACCTAAATGGCTTTGTTTCCAAGCCTACCATTTTTTCAATAGATTATATGTTGTCTGAGCAGCCAAGGACAAGACTGAGGTCATTTCTGACATGTCCCATCTATGCAATAGCATCATGGTACTGGCCTTTAAGTCCAGGACCTGTGACAAGAGGTGGCAGAAAGCACGCACTGTACCTTGGCATAATGAAGGCATGTAAATTCTAAGTACCATCATCAAGATGCCTAATATGGGCAGAGTTCTCTGTGAGGCAAGCAGCCTTTCATCGCTCCACAAAGCCCTAGGAGAGAAAAGGCTTCCAAAGAGAAATCGCCAACATAGTGGGTAAGTGGCCAACCACCATACAGGACAGAGTGACAGTCTGATTGCCAGCTGCTGTTGACTGTCCACTGGAAAATTAACCCAGTGAATCCAGCTCACCACTAGGTACCACCATGGTGACAAAGGCCCTCTTCTTGCTCTCTAAAAGCCCATATTTCCAGAGAGGAATTTAAACTGATCTTTTTACTTTTTCTGTAGCTCACAGATCACTTTCCCCACACTTTCTGTTGTGGTAAACATGCACACGGATGCTGACTTCAGAGTTCCTGGGCATCAGAACAGGTTTAAACATTGCAGAAAATATTGGTTTCTTCAAGATCTTCCGACATTTTTTTTTAAACTACATAAATAGCTTGAGGGTGAGAGAAAGAGAAGGCAAGTGAAGACAGGAGTGCAAAATGTTTCTTTTCAAGGGAAAAGGAGGTAGGATGTCTGTGTTATAGAAAAGTTGGGTGTGAGCGGAGATCTGGTTCAGGAACAAAAGCAGAAATGATGATATGGAAGTGTTATGTATTAGAAAACTTGAAGGCCTCAAATCAGTCACTTAATCAACCTTAGCTTTGAAATTTCAATTGGGAAGGTGCATGAGATTTCTTAAAATACTTCTATATTTGGTTTGTTTCCTAAAATACGCCATGGGACCACAGACTGCATCAACAAAATCTTCCTCATTCTGCAAGTCTGCGCACAAGATTTCCCACACGGAAATGTCAGAGTGGGAAAAACTTCAAGCTTGGCACCTCCAAGTTCTTCACTCTGCTTTCAGAAGTTGTGGAGCCACATGTTCCCAGGACTCTTTTCTTTCCTCATTTACTTTTGTATTTCAGTATATAATGTTTAATTGCTATGGAAAGAAAGAAAACTGAAAATATACTTAAACAACACGAGCTTTTAAAAATGACAAATTGTAGATATTTTGCCATAGTTTGCTTTTCTCATTCTTCCAATGAACTTAGGATACTTTTGTTTGTTTGTTTTGTCTTTAACAACAAAGATTTTGCCAAAGATATAAAATAAAAAGTTTCATCAGGACACATAAGTTATTATTGCTTTCTTTCTTTCTTTCTTTTTTTTTTTTTTTTACTTCAAAGTATTATAAAACTGGTATCCAAGAAGAAGCTAAGAACTATTACTGAGTACAAATGAGTAGGACGGGTGTTTTTCTGTCTGTGTCACAGACATGTGTACTACATTATAGACACTCTGCATCTTTATGTTCACTCACTTTCCCTTTTAAATGGACACCCAGGCTCTGTTCTCAAAGCCGAATCTCAAGCTCAGAATCTCCTTCCCTTCATCTCTCTTCCTCCTTCTCCTACCCCAACATCCTCTCCTTTCCTCTGTCCATCCTTTCTTTCTTTTTTTTTTTAAAGTTCTTTCCTCCAAGGCTAAATTCCCCAAGATGAAGACTAAAGGAGACTCAACATGGAGTTGAGAATCCCAGAGTCTCTCATTGTGTGAATCATAGGAATTAGCGGAGTTGATTTCTGTCTTGATCAGCTCATAGGCCAACAGCTTCTCTTCCTCTACCTCATTTTTTTCATTACATAATGAGCTCAACAACACAGGGAGGAGAAGATCAACCCAATGGCTTCTAAGATAATCACTCAGCTTCATGGAAAACCCAGTTGCCTGAACATTTGCTTGACCTAGATTATTTGTTTTAAGTAAGAAGAAATCTTCAAATAAGAAATAAAATTGATCTGACTTTGTCTAGGCAAAACCTAATTCTCTGCCTTAAAGTTATTATCAAAGAGCTCATTACTCATGCAATACAGCTAATTTAGTAAAAAGGATTTAAATATTTGAAACCACATAAACTGGGCTCTTAAATCACCCACTTCTAACTGCTCTCTGTCTAGAAGAGTAACAATTCATGATTCTTACTGATGATTCTTAGGTAAATATTTCAGGTCATTTCCTTTTTTTTTTCTAGAAATAGCTGAAATCCATTTTTTAAATTTAAAAGCTGTTTAGCGGTACTATCACAAAAATTTACTAAATTTGCTGGTGCGTTTTCTCTTCTGATTCATTTAAGTAGAAGACTGGTTCCTAAAGAAACAAAAATTGAACCCCATGAAACTCTTGAATTTGCAGCTGAGGTCCTATCTTACAGATGGCTGGTGGCATTTCAGTATAAATATATTCTCTTGTGATCCTCTTCCATGCTGGTTGTAGAGGATTGCCAGTCAAGTTTACAACCAAAAATTCTAATTTGCCTTTCCAGATTATTCTGCTTTGCTTAGGGATAGCTATTAGTCATTTAGTGAATATAATGGCAACTTTTGAGTCATAAACACTTCACAGGTTGGGAGCAAAGTAGTTTGACCTCAAGAAATAGGATCTCTGGGCTTTGATTTATTGTGAAGCATTCATATAGGTTTTGTTTTAATTCTTTAAATGAGTAATTGTTTTGATCTGCCTGATGACTCTAGAATTATTCATTTGTAGTTACTCAATGCCCTTAATATTGATCTAATGAAATTAAACAATTGTCTGATATACCTCCACAGACAGCCCCTGGAGACTGCACTTAGAAAAATTTCACTTGCCTCATGTTCCTTCTGTACTTATCTGTGCATTTATTTTCTCTAACTGTTGAACATGAAACGCTTAAAACCAGGCTACTAATTTCCATGTTCCTATATTAAATGGAGACCTCTTATGTCCCAGAAGCTCTTTGGCAAAGGTTTTTCTAACTCCATGTAATAACTATATGAAAAATTACTGGTCAGGCAGTGGTGGCATTACGCCATAAATATCAGCACTTGGGAGGCAGAGGCAGGCTGAGCTCTGTTGCGTTTGAGGCCAGCTTGGTTTATAGAGTGAGTTCTGGGACAGCCAGAGCTGTATATAGAAGAAACTCCTGTATTGAAAACAAACACATTAAATAAATAAATAAATAAATAAATAAATAAATAAATAAATAAATAATATGACTAGCTTAAGGTAATACTTCCGAAGAAAGGCTCAGATTATTACAGGAGGGGCATGGCACCTTTTTGTACCATATTAATTCTTACAGCATAGTGTCTGTCATCTCCATGGTGATTAAATAAATTCTTATCCAGGATTTAAGGTAGCAAAGAGGTAGTAGCCGCCAGTCCAGATGGACAGGATCAGAGTCACTAGGGTGAGGCTAAGGGATTCTGTTGCACAGAAAAGACCTGGGTTTACCTCTTATCAACAGGGTCTTTGGACTCAGAACCAGAAGACACCATAGGGATTTCTCCTTTGTTAGGGAGTTATTTCCTCTATTCAAAAACTTTCTGTCTTTGAGGGGAGCAAGGAAGCTCACATTCATGTAGAATGTGATCAATCAGATAATTTAGAAAGGTCATGGAGTTATATCAGATAACTCACAATAGAAACACCTGAAATTTACAAGGCTTTGGAGATTCAGAAAGTGACAAAATGTGGACAGATAGTAAACAATTTCTGGGTAAAAGACACTCCTAAAGCATAGAACACCTTTAAAGAACAACTGAAGGTGGATTTTTATGGCTCAGATAAATTTTAGTTTGAGGAAATATGTTATACTCTATTGTGTGCTATCACCGTGCTAAAATATCAAAGCAAGTGGTGCCACAAAAATTTATCCACTTAAAGGAAATTAATAGGTGTTTCTGTACAACTAAAACATGGTGTGTGTGTTGTGTATATCTGTGAGTGGACATATATGTGTATGTGTATATATAAACGTGGTCTGTGTGTATGTGAGTGCATGTGTATATGGTACATGTGTGTACATGTAAGTAAAAGTGGAACTAGATTAGAGAGGAAAGATTCCTTTCTCCCAGTTTAAACTCTTTGCATTACACTGCTGCACCACTGCCCTGGCTGTCATTGGGTTTCACTATGAAGCTGATTGCTCTTTTATTGGATAATAGTGTGAGGCTGTACCATCAACATGTACACCTAAGAAGAGTGTACAGAGACACACTCTTTCTCCAGAGTCACAGTGAAACTATTTATGTTTTCTATACTCAAGTACCCTTCCCTACAACAAGGAACAAGTCAGGAACTGGGGAAAGTTACCTGCCACTCTTCTCCTGTACAGATTCTCCTGTGACAATATACACACCTAGGATAATTGCCAGGTGATCAGTGTGAGCTTTGAAAAAAGAGATGTCCTATAAATTTAAGACATTATCATTATTTTTATTGCTGGATTAATTAGGTCATAACACAGTATAACAATAAAGACATTACCTAGATCTGTTTTAATTATCTGTTTTGAGGTAAAAATATGGCAGGTGTGCAGATATCTGATTTGATGTCAGATGTGACAATGCGGCAACTTCTCCATGTATGTGGAATCACTTTAGTTATGGAACTACTGAACATTTGCCTAATACTCTGCTGTGTCTTTTTTTGTTTTTGCTCCCATCATTATAAATAATATATTCTCATTAAACCTCTCAGCATAGCTATGGGGGAACTGCAACTTAAAAATATCTGTTACAATTCACTGTTTTCATGCAGCCAATATCTTCCCTTTTCAGTTCTCATCTGAGCCACTCCACCTCCTGTGCCGGGGTAAGTACTCTCTCCCAGAATGCATGGATCTAGGGTGACATAAAACTAAGATGATCGTTCTGCTCTGTAGCAGAGAGATCAGGTTATTCCTGGTCTGAATCGCTCAGTATTGACTTTATAATAACACAATCACACCCTTGGTTCACTCTGGATTATTCCAGGTTTTGCCTAGCATGTCTACATCATTATAATAGAGATGCTCCTTCTGTAGCATGAGACATTCTAGGCAAAATGTGACCCTTTTCGCTTGCTTTTGCATCTAAAAAGGTAACACAAACTGTCAGCTTCTACTAAGTGTTTAAGAAATTTAAACACTTTAATAATTATTGCATTTATTTATTTTAAATGTGTGTGGTGTGTGTGTGTGTGGTGTGTGTTTACACACTCACATTGTGTGAATGGAAGGCAAAGGACAATTTTTAAGATGATTCTTTCTTTCTACTGCATGAGTCCCTGGGATCAGACCTGGATCATCAGGTTTGGGGTAAACATCTTTACTTGCTGAGCAATCTCTCTGAGTGAGAAATGTGTCATCCACTGCAGTGTTAATATCTAAGGCCTGTGAGACAATTACCTTGTTTGTTTTGGGATTTTTTGCATGATAGCATGAGTGTTGAAGAAATGTACCTGACTTCATCCTTAGGGATACTTATCTGACTGTCCATCTCTAGTTTAGGTTGACAAGAAATGAGGAGATTTCCTACTTTAAAATTCTCATTCCTGGCAGACAAGCTCTTCCTCAGACTCAAATGGACACTGGGGACTCAGCAGCAGTATCCCCAATGTGTATTAGATGGATTTCTTCCAAATATCCCCATCATGCCTTCAAAGATTTAAGCTCTCATATGGTTTGCCTGCTTCTCTTCTTGTAGTGGAGTGAAAGTAAAGTGGGGCAAAGTAGTTGTACAGTACATTGCACACTCTGTGAAGGCAGGCCGAAACTTTAGGGAAAGTATCGAAGCTGGGAGCCAGCCAATATGATGGCTTGTAACGAGATGGAAACCAGAGGCAAGATATAGACACTAAGTACAAAGGGCAAAGGCAAGACATAGGTTGACATGTAATCAGGAACTTGCAGTTTGATGGATGCTTGCTCAATGGGTGAACAGTTGGGTGGGTGATTGTTGCAAACAACCTAAGATGACCCACACTTTATACCTGTATGATCTAAGTACCTGCTGGCTCTGTGAACCTAAAGGGGGCAGTACTGAGTGGGTACTCTCCTATTCTCCCAGTGGGATATTTTCTGGATATGAAGGCCTTCTTGGAACCACACTGGCATTGTGACAGTGTCAATCAATTTACTCTTGATTTATAACCTCTGACTCTTGTTTGGCCTATGGCTTGTTCTTAGTTCCAATAAATCGTCCAAGAACTCAGGCTGTCTATGATCCTTCAGTGCTGTGTCCTTCTAGGCTTAAGCTGGTCCTAGGAAGTAGTGTGGTCACTAAGGCCAGACTAGAAGCCCTAGAGAGGAAGAATAAAAATTTCATGCTCAAACCAAAAAGAGCATTAAAGATTTATAGTCTCACACTACCATTCAGATTGTAAGGATGGACTGGAAAAGGGTCAAGTCTCTGTCTAGGTGGCATTTTCTACATGCTGCCATGTATATCAACTACATTTTATTTTTTAAATTTCTATATTTTGGATGATATGACATCTGTGACCTCACTGACCAGAAAAAGTTTACCTAAAGGGTTTAACTAACTCTCAGATACAGTGGACAGATTACTTATAAACATGATTTAAATATTCAATCAACGATTACTTACCTTGACCTTTGAATATGCTTAACAGTTTTCTCCCAGAAAATATACAACATATGACCTCAAGAATGCATAGATATAACCACAATAGGATGGGGCTAAAACGGGGCATTTTATTGACTAATTGGATGGATGATTTTTTAACATCGGTTAAAGGAACACTTAATAGACTAATGATTTGTCTTAAAAATGAGCCTTGTGGGCAAATTTGCCATAGTGATAAAAATCTCTGACAATGTTTCATTAGTAAAATTTTGCTACAACAGGGCTAGATTACCAATTTTAGTTTCGTGATCTTGGTCATAGGAGTCTAGTACAGCTACTGAAGGCTGCCAAAGCACTATGGATATCATCATAGATAAGACTAATCTATGTTCCAATGAAAATATTGTTTAGTAATTATTTTTATTACATTTCTTAAATGTATTCTATGTGGTAGAATGTTATACATGTTTAGGTCAAAGAATAGTTTGTTGGAGCGTCCATTATCTGGGTCCCAGGGAATTGAACTTGGATTGCCAGATTTGGCAGCAAGCCCCGTATCTTTGCCAACCAATCCAGTAAAACACTATCTTTAAAGCAGGTGTCAGAAAGACATGTCAGGTTGGTTTTGCTCATTGTCTATGGTTAACCAAAACCTGTCTTTGGAAACTTAATCTCTATGCTTGCATGCTTGTACCAACCAACCAACCAACCAAACCAACCAACCAACCAACCAACCAACTCACAATCTATGTCTTAAAAGAGAAAAAAAGTCTTTTAGTCACTTTTATTTTCTATAGTTCTTTCCTATTCCTTTTGGCCACTTCCTCAATGTATCAGTAATGTGAAATATCTCACTATTTAATAGAAGGGCAACGTTTATTGGCTCTGTCAGCGAAGCACTGTTTAGATACTAGAGAGAAAAAAGTATCTCAAAGAACAATGCATTGCAATCAGCTTATGATTTATCAGTGTTTAAACAGGGGCCATCAATATGGCTCAGAGGATAAGAACACTTGCCCAAGCCTCAGAACGTTAGTCGGTTCTTGCAACCTACATGGCAGAAAGAGAGAACTGATTTTTACATGCTGCCCTCTTCCCTCCACACCTTCAACATGTTACACACATACACACATTTTTTTAAAATATGAAAGAAATGCAAATAGGTATGTGTCACTTGGGATCCTTTTCTAGGGCAGAGGTTCCTGTTATATTACTGATGAACATGTGCCTGGCTGGTATGGAGATTTTTCAAATCTCTCCTCTTAGTCATTTCATGTCTTTATTTATATATGGGCAATTAAGTTATGAGCTGATCAAATAAAATTAGTGAACATTGGTAACTATTTACATATTAATTTTGGATTAATACTAATTGTGTATTTGTGGGTGGAATACATTGTGTATTGGCTGTGCACATGTACAATGCATACTGACAAAATCTGAGTAATTAGGGCACGTATTTATCATTATAACGTTGTATTTGGAAACTTTTAGTCCCATTCTATTAGTGATGCTTAAAATATTTATCAGTTTATTATGGACTAAAATCACATTCACTGTTCTCTAGTTGACATGAAATTATTCCTTTTGTCGTGTTTAGGAGGCTACCTGTACTTCTCACTTCCCTGCCAACCTTCTTAACTTTTACAGCCCCTAACAATTACTGTTATGATTCAGGTTGGTTTTTAAAGTATTCCCATATAGTGTTGCTACTCTTTTTCTGACTTATCACTCACTATTGCAAATCACATGCTATCGTTATTCATCATGTCTGAATGATATGCCTTTGTGCATGTATACCAGATTTTCTCACCAACTGGTAGACATCTGGATTGATTCCCATTTTAGATCTTGTGAGTAGTGCAGCAATAGCACAGATTTACGAGTGTCTCTTAGTTCTACTGATATTTTAAATCTATCTTCTTCTATCTATCTATCTATCTATCTATCTATCTATCTATCTATCTATCTATCTATGAAGTAGTTAGAGAGGAAGGAAGACTATGTGATGGATACATTTTTAGTTTCTTGAAGAACCTTCATGTTTTTCCCCATAGTGGTTTTACTCATTTATATTCCTTTTAAAACACTGACTCAGCATTTCTCTTTTGTCTTTTTGACAAGGACAGGTTTGGTGTAATCCTTCTCCATAAAGAGCTGCCTAACTTGCAGTTCAGCTACCTTTCGGCAAAGCCATATAGGACTATCACCACTGCTGCTCTTTCTTCTGAGTAAGTGCCTTGTTGACAAGGGATGTTGCTAGAAAGAACTGGAATATTTGATGGTTAATTCTGTGTAACTGCTTTTCTGGGTTGGGTGGTGACAATATAACATTAATGTTCAACATTAATTCTGGGTGAATCCATGAGGTTTTTTTCCCAGAGAAGACTGGCATATGAGCTAGCAAGTTAAGCAAGGAAACATTCATGTGAAAAGTTACCCGCTACTCTACTTGGGCGTAGAACAGAGGATGAAAGGGACGAAAGGAGTACTTTCCTAAGTTAGTCTAATTAAATGGGCTGTACTAGCATTCCTCCCCTCGGACATCAGAATTCAGAAACATCCAGCTTTGGACACCAGGATCTGTACCAGTGTCCCTCTAGGAATCTCTCTGTCTTTTAGTCTTTAACTTGTTTAGCAACATTTAGCAAAAGTCTCTCATTGTAAGACTTTTGACATTTTTGGATGCTACTGCTATCTCTAGCTCTCTAACTTAGACATGGCCTATGACTGAACTTTTTATCCCTCCCCTGAATGAGTGAGTGTGTGTGTGTGTGTGTGTGTGTGTGTGTGTGTGTGTGTGTGTACCTATCAGTTCTATGTCTCTGGCAAACACCGACAGATATAAAAAACTACACTACAAGCATTGCCATCTTTGGTTCTATTCTGTAATAGAGTACAGACTAATCCCAGCATCCCAACAGTTCCAGCATTCTCAAAGATTAAGTTCAAAGCCTTCTTTGAGACTCACAGCAAATTGTCAATTATGAGCTCCTGCAAATTTAAAAACAAAAGCAAAAGACAACAAAAAATCAAAATCATGTGCTTCTGCCATATAATGGTGTAGGGTAAACTTTCCTGTTCCAAAAGGTAGAAAAAGTAAGAAATAGCTAGGGGAGAAAACCAGTTATAAGACCAAATTCCACTAGGGCAAGCAGTGAATCCTTTAAGCACCAAGAATGGCATCCAGGGCACATAGTAGGGTAACATGTACTTCAAGAGACTTTTCCAGCACAGAGTTCTTGCTGACTGTAGTCAACAAAGTCTCTTTCTTGGGCTACTTCTGCATGCTGCCTGTAGCTTTCCTTGACAGATACCATGTTACTGACATTCACAACTGACCAGAGTCCCTGTTACAGTTTCCACTTCACTCTATCTGCTTAACACACCGTGCTCTTTGTCTTAGTTAGAGTTTTGCTACTGTGAACAGACTCCATGACCAAGGCAACTCTTATAAGGATAATATTTAATTATTAGGGCTAGAGTTTCAGTCCATTATCATTAAGGCAGGAACATGGCAGCATCCAAGAAGAGATGGTGCAGGAGGAGCTGAGAATTCTACGTCTTCATCTGAAGGCTGCTAGCAGAATTCTGATTTCTAGGCATCTAGGACGAGGGTCTTAAAGTCTATAAGTGACACATCTACTCCAACAAGGCTACACCTACTCCCACAGGGCCACACCTTCTAATAGTGCCACTCCCTGGGCCCAGTATATACAAACCATCACATTACACTCCCTGGTCCCCATAGGGCCTGTTCAAACATATGAGTCTATGGGGGCCATACCTAAACATAGCATAATAAAAAATACATTTAGTCCAACTTCCAAAGCCCCATAGACTATAGCAATCTCCACAATGTTAAAAGTCCAAAGTTCAAGGTATCTTTTAAGGGTTGTCCAATCATATAACTGTAATCCCCAAAGCAAGACAGGAAACCAGTTGGGCAAACTCCTAACTTGGCATCTCCATGTCTGATATCAAAGTGGTCTTCAGATCTCCAACTCCTTTTTCTTTCTTTTTTTTTTTTTTTTATTGAAAAATTTTTTATTTTTTACATTTCAGATGTTCTATTCCTTACCCCATTTCCCCCCTCCCTCCCAGGAACTCACTATCCCTTCCCCCCACTTCCTGACTCCACGTTGGTGTACCCCACCCACCCTCCCCTGTACCTCCCTCCCACCCTCGAGTATCCCCCCCCACGACGTCCAGCCTTCATGGGTCCAAGGATCTCTTCTCCCACTTATATATAGCTCCCTTGCCTATATAGCTGGAGCCTTGAGTCCCTCCCTAAGCACTCCCAGGCTGGTGGCTTAGACCCTGGGGGCTCTGGTTGGTTGGGATTGTTGCTTTCCTCATGGTGTCATGATCCTCTCAACTCCTTTAGCCTTCACCCTATCTTCTCCATTGGGAACTCCATGCTCAGTTTAATGGTTAGCTGTGAGCATCTGCCTCTGAGTATGTCAGACTCTTGCAGACCTCTAAGGAGATAGCTATATCAGGCATCCTGTCAGCGTGTACATCCTGCACTCACATCAACCTCTACCTTTGGTGACTGCACATAGGATGGATATCTAGGTGGAATAGTCTGTAGACGGTCCCTCCTTCAGTTTCTGTCCTGCACTGTGTCTCCATATTTGCACCCTTGAGTATTTTGTTACTCTTTCTAGGAAGGACTGAAGGCTCCCCTTTTGGTCATCATTCTTCATGAGCTTTATGTGGTCTGTGAGTTGAATCTTGGGTATTTCAGGCTTCTGGGCTAAAATCCAATAATCAGTGAGTGAATACCATGTATGTTCTTTTGTGATTGGGTTACTTCACTCAGGATGATATTTTCTAGTTCCATCCATTTATATATGAATTTATCAAATTCATTGTTTTTAATAGCTGAGTAATATTCCATTGTATAAATGTACCACATTTTTTGTATCCATTCCTCTGTTGAAGGGCATCTGGGTTCTTTCCAGTTTCTGGCTATTATAAATAAAGCTGCTATAAACATAGTGGAGCATATTTCCTTGTTATGTGTTAGAGCATCTTCTGGATATATACCCAGGAGTGGTATAGCTGGGTCCTCAGGTAGTGATATGTCCAATTTTCTGAGGAACCGCCAGACTGTTTTCCATAGTGGTTGCACCATCTTGCAATCCCACCAACAATGGAGGAGTGTTCCTCTTTCTCCACATCCTCGCCAGCATCTGCTATCACCTGAGTTTTTTATTTTAGCCATTCTGACTGGTGTGAAGTGGAATCTCAGGGTTGTTTTGATTTGCATTTCCCTGATGACCAAGGATGCTGAACATTTCTTTAGTTGCTTCTCGGCCATTCGGATTTCCTCAATTGAGAATTCTTTGTTTAGCTCCTTACTCCATTTTTTAATAGGGTTATTTGGTTGTCTAGGGTCTAATTTCTTGAGTTCTTTGTATATATTGGATATTAGTCCTCTATCGGATGTGGGATTGGTAAAGATCTTTTCCCAATCTGTTGGTTGCCGTTTTGTCCTATTGACAGTGTCCTTTGACTTACAGAAACTTTGCAATTTTATGAAGTCCCATTTGTCAATTCTTGATCTTAGAGCATAGGCCATTGGTGTTCTATTCAGGAACTTTTCCCCTGTGCCTAGGTATTCGAGGGTCTTCCCCACTTTCTCTTCTATTAGAGAGAAAGTTTCATTGTGTCTGGTTTTATGTGAAGGTCCTTTATCCACTTGGACTTGAGCTTTGTACGAGGAGATAGGAAAGGATCGATTTGCATTCTTCTGCATGTTGTCCTCCAGTTGAACCAGCACCATTTGTTGAAAATGCTGTCCTTGTTCCACTGGATAGTTTTAGCTCCTTTGTCAAAGATTAAATGACCATAGTTCTGTGGGTTCATTTCTGGGTCTTCAACTCTATTCCACTGATCTTCCTGCCTGTCTCTGTACCAATACCAGGCCGTTTTTATCACTATTGCTTTGTAGTACAGCTTGAGGTCAGGGATGGCGATTCCTCCAGAAGTTCTTTTATTGTTGAGGATGGTTTTCGCTATCCTGGGTTTTTTGTTGTTCCAAATAAATTTCAGAATTTCTCTTTCAAGTTCTGTAAAGAATTGAGTTGGTATTTTAATGGGGATTGCATTGAATCTGTAGATTGCTTTTGGCAAGATGGCCATTTTTACTATATTAATCCTGCCAATCCATGAGCATGGGAGATCTTTCCATTTCCTGAGATCTTCTTCAATTTCTTTCTTCAGAGACTTGAAGTTCTTGTCATACAGATCTTTCACTTGCTTGGTTAGATTCACCCCGAGGTATTTTATATTATTTGTGACTATTGTGAAGGGTGTCATTTCCCTAATTTCTTTTTCAGCCTGTTTATCTTTCATGTAGAGGAAGGCTACTGATTTGTTCGAGTTGATTTTATAACCTGCCACCTTGCTGAAGTCGTTTATCAGGTTTAGGAGTTCTCTGGTGGAGTTTTTGGGGTCACTTAAGTATACTATCATATCATCTGCAAATAGTGATATTTTGACTTCTTCCTTTCCTATTTGTATTCCTTTAACTTCTTTTTGTTGTCTAATTGCTCTGGCTAGGACTTCCAGTTTTATATTGAATAGGTAGGGAGAGAGTGGGCAGCCTTGTCTAGTCCCTGATCCTAGTGGGAATGCTTCAAGTTTCTCTCCATTTAGTTTGATGTTGGCTATTGGTTTGCTGTATATTGCTTTTAGTATGTTTAGGTATGGGCCTTGAATTCCTGATCTTTCCAAGACTTTTACCATGAAGGGATGTTGGATTTTGTCAAATGCTTTCTCAGCATCTAATGAGATGATCATGTGGTTTTTTTCTTTGAGTTTGTTTATATAGTGGATTACATTGATGGATTTCCGAATATTGAACCATCCCTGCATTCCTGGGATAAAGCCCACTTGATCATGATGGATGATTGTTTTGATGTGTTCTTGGATTCGGTTTGCTAGAATTTTATTGAGTATTTTTGCATCAATATTCATAAGAGAGATTGGTCTGAAGTTCTCTTTCTTTGTTGGGTCTTTGTGAGGTTTAGGTATGAGTGTGATTGTAGCTTCATAGAACGAATTGGGTAGTGTTCATTCCGTTTCTATTTTGTGGAATAGTTTGAAGACAATTGGTATTAGGTCTTCCTTGAAGGTCTGATAGAATTCTGCACTGAAACTCTGGTCCTGGCTTTTTTGGTGGGGAGACTTTTATATGCTGCTATTCTTTAGGGGTTATGGGATGTTTTTAGGTGTTTTATTTGCTCCTCATTTAACTTTGGTACTTACCTGGTATATGTCTAGAAAATTGTCCATTTCATCCAGATTTTCCAGTTTTGTTGGTATAGGCCTTTGTAGTAGGATCTGATAATTTTTGAATTTCCTCAGTTTCTGTTGTTTTTGTCCCTTTTCAGATCTGATTTTATTAATTTGGGTACTGTCTTTGTGCCTATGGTTAATCTGGCTAAGGTTTTATTGATCTTGTTGATTTTCTAAAAAACCAACTCTTGGTTTTGTTCATATTTTGTATAGTTTTTGTTTCTACTTTGGTTGATTTTTCAGCCCTGAGTTTGATTATTTTCCTGACGCCTACCCTCTTGGGTGTATTTGTTTTTTTGTTCTTAGGCTTTCAGGTTGTGTCAGTTGTTAATGTATGCTCTCTCCAATTTCTTTTTGTAGGCATTTAGAGCTTATGAGTTTTCCTCTTAGCACTGCTTTCATGAGTCCCACAAGTTCTGGTATGATGTTTCCATTTTTCATTAATTCTAGAAAGTCTTTAATTTCCTTCTTATTTCTTCCTTGACAAAGTCACCATTTGAGTAGAACATGTTCTGTTTCCCATCTTTGGGTTTTCCCTTGGTTCTGTCATTATTAAGACACCTTAATCCGTGGTGATTCTGTAGGATATGCAGGGATTATTTCAAATTTTTGTATCTGTTAGAGGACTGTTTTTGACCAATTATATGGTCTATTTTGGAGAAGGTACCATGAGGTGCTGAGAAAAAGGTGTATTCTTTAACTTTGGGAGAAATGTTCTTTTAGATATCGTTATAATCCATTTGGTCCATAACTTTGTTAATTCAGTGTGTCTTTGTTTAGTTTCTGTTTCATGATCTGTCCATGTGAGAGAGTGGGGTGTTAAAATCCCCCACTATTTTTGTGTGAGGTGCAATGTGTGCTTTGAGCTTTAGTAAAGTTTCTTTTATGTATGTAGGTGCCCTTGCATTTGGAGCGTAAATGTTCAGAATTGAGAGTTCATCTTGGTAGATTTTTCCTTTGATGAGTATGAAGTGTCCTTCCTTATCTTTTTTGATTACTTTTGGTTGAAAGTCGATTTTATTTGATATTAGAATGGCTACTCCAGCTTGTTTCTTGGGACCATTTGCTTGGAAAATTGTTTTCCAGCCTTTTACTCTGAGGTAATGTCTGTCTTTGTCACTGAGGTGCGTTTCTTGTATGCAACAAAATTCTGGGTCCTGTTTATGTATCCAGTCTGATAGTCTACGTCTTTTTATTGGAGAATTGAGTCCATTGATGTTAAGGGATATTAAGGAAAAATGATTGTTGCTTCCTGTTATTTTTGTTATTAGAGGTGGAATTATGTTTGTGTAGCTACCTTTTTTTTTTTTTTTTTTGGGAGGTTGTTGGACGATTACTTCCATGTTTCTTCTAGGTTGTAGTTTCCTTCCTTGTGTTGGCGTTTTCCATCAATTATCCTTTGAAGTGCTGGGTTTGTGGGAAGATATTGTGCAAATTTGGTTTTGTCATGGAATATCTTGGTTTCTCCATCTATAGTGATTGAGAGTTTTGCTGGGTATAGCAGTCTGGGCTGGCAGTTGTGTTCCCTTAGGGTCTGTATGATATCAGACCAGGCTCTTCTGGCTTTTATAGTCTCTGGTGAAAAGTCTGCTGTAATTCTTATAGGTCTGCCTTTATATGTTACTTGACCTTTTTCCCTTACTGCTATTAGTATTTTTTCTTTGTTTTGTGCATTTGGTGTTTTGATTATTATGTGACGGGAGGTATTTCTTTTCTGGTCTAGTCTGTTTGGTGTTCTGTAGGCTTCTTGTATGTTTATGGGTGTCTTGTACTTTAGGTTGGGGAAATTTTCCTCTATAATTTTGTTGAAGATATTTACTGGCCCTTTAGATTGGGAATCTTCACTCTCATCTATACCTATTATCCTTAGGTTTGGTCTTCTCATTTCATCTTGGATTTCCTGAATGTTCTGTGTCAGGAGCTTTTTGCATTTTGAATTTTCTTTGACTGTTGTGTCGAGGTTTTTCATGGTATCTTCCGTGCATGAGATTCTCTCTTCTATCTCTTGTATTCTGTTGGTGATGCTTGCATCTATGACTCCTGATCTCTTTCCTATGTTTTCTATCTCCACAGTAGTCTCCCTTTGAGATTTCTTTATTGTTTCTATTTCCAGTTTTAGATCCTGGATGGTTTTGTTCAATTCCTTCACCTGTTTTGTTGTGTTTTCTTGAAATTCTTTAAAGGATTTTTGTGTTTCCTCTTTAAGGGCTTCTACCTGTTTACCTGTGTTCTCTTTCAATTCTTTAAAGGATTTTTGTGTTTCCTCTTTGATGGCTTCTACCTGTTTACCTGTGTTCTCCTGTATTACTTTAAGGGAGTTACTTATGTCCTTCTTAAAATCCTCCATCATCATCATGAGAAGTGATTTTACTTCTGAGTCCTGTTTTTCCTGTGTGATGGAGTATCCAGGGCTTGCTATGGTGGGAGAACTGGGTTCTGATGATGTCAGGTAACTTTGGTTTCTGTTGCTTGTGTTCTTTCGCTTGCCTTTCGCCATCTGGTTGACTCTAGTGTTACCTGTGCTCACTGTGTCTGACTGGAGTCTGTCTTTCCAGTTATCTTGCTTGTGTCAGATCTCCTCAGATTCCAGATGTCTCTGTGTTCCTGTGATCCTAAGCTCCTTCTGCTCTGGATGCAATAGGTCTTCTAGGATGTCTCAGGATTCGATGTTTCCACAGGCCCAGACCAGCTAAGTGTCCTCTGCACTGGATGCAGTATGTCCTCTAGGTTGTCTCAGGATCAGGTGTTTCCACCAGAGCAGACCAGCTGAGGGACCTGTGCTCTGTGTGCAGTGGGTCCCTCTAGGATGTCTCAGGATCCTGTGTTTCCACAGGAGCAGACCAGCAACGGGCCCGCCCCAGGCCAAAGGACCAGGGTCCGGGTGCACGGGAAGTTATAGTCCGGAGGGGCGGGCTTTGGGTGCCTGCTAGTTCCTTAAACCCCACCTGGCTCCCGGTTGTAACTCTGGGTTTTGGGCTAGTGGGCAAGGTGACTTACCCTCTGCTCTGTGTGCAGTGGGTCCCCCTAGGATGTCTCAGGATCCTGTGTTTCCACGGGAGCAGACCAGCAACGGGCCCGCCCCAGGCCAAAGGTCCAACTCCTTTTTCATCCTTGCTGACTGCCACAAACATTTTTCTCCTGGGCTGTTTCCACTCCCTGTTAGCAACTTTCCTCAGTAGACAGACCACAGCCCTGGCATCTCAAATATCTTGGAGACTCTCCAAGGCAACCTCAATGTTACAGCTTCTTGTTTCAATGTCTGGGATCCGTACATGATCTTCTGGGCTCCTCCAAAGGGCTGGCATCACTTCTCCAGCTCTGCCCTCTGTAGCACTCTAAGCTCAGGTTGATTCACTCCATTGCTGCTGCTGTTCTTGGTGATTATCCCATGGCACTGGCATATACAATATGCTAGGATCTTCCACTGCAACTAGGCTTCACCAACAGCCTCTCATAGGCTCTCTTCATGGTGCCAAGTCTCAACTCCTTTGCATGACCCATTCAGTTCTGGGTTGTCAACTTCAATTGAAGCTGTACCTTCTGCAAAGGCCTTCCATGACCTCTCACAGTGCCAAGCTTCAACTGCTCTTCGTGACCCCTTTATGCCTTCAAAGCCAGTACCACCCGGGTGACTTTTACACATTACTATCTGTAGCCACAGGATTTCATTGTCTTCTGGTACCCATGTTCTGTTAACCAACTTTTTACCACTGTGACCTTGTGAGAGAGTAACAGCTTCAGAAGGGGAAGAGTTTTAGTTGAATTGTGTTTTGGGCCGTTTCTACATATAGTCTCCTAACTCTGTTGTTCCTAGGTCATGGTGAGGCAGAGCATTGTGGTAGCAAACCCTTGGAAGCATGGAACTGTTCACCTCATGATATCCAGGGAAGCAGGTAAGTCGAAAGAGGAGTCAGACCAAGATATACCTTTCCATGTGCCATTTCTAGTGTCCTACTTCTTTCAATTAGGCTCTACCTCCTGATAAGCTTAGCCTTGAACTCTGTAATAGGTTAATCCATTAATGCAGCTAGATCCTAGTGACCCATCAAAACAAAACAAAGCAAAAAAAAAAATACAAGTTTGCAAACCAACCTTTAATACATGAGTCTTCAGGGACCAGTTTTAGACTCAGACCACAGCACTGTGTCTGATGAACTCACGGTTTTTTGCAGACATCACGGTTACTGTAGGAGAAGGAGGTCTGAGTAGGCCCTCTTGGCTAAGTGTACTCTTTAGATATATTGTCACATTAAGTATTTTCCTAAGCATAGTCCTTCAGTGTCATGGCTTGATTGGAAAGGGCCATGGTATCTGAATCCATGGACTCTTCCACACTGCACTACTGCTTCTACACCACCTGCTGGATGTTCCCTTCCGATGGATGTAAGCACTTGTGATCTCTAATGTGGACATGTATTGATCAAAAGCATCTGAGTTCATCAGAAAGGCTCTAATAATATTGAACTGCATGGCAAAGCAGCCTAGATCACTAGCTTTCTTCCTTCAACTTGTGATCCTAATCCCTGTGTAAAACGGAAATTCCTTCTCTGTAGAGTGGGATCCTGTCCATCCAGGCACAGTGCTTTCAAAGCATAAATGACTCCCTTCACTTCTTTAGCATGCCATTGATGGTCAGATTAATTTTCTGTTAAACCTTGAAGGGAAGGAATTCATACATATCACAGAATAACAAGGTTTTCCTTTCAATGACATTTTGCCTGTTACCTAGACAGAGAAGCATAGGCAGTCTTTAAATAACTACTTCTGTCTCTAGTTCATGCTAAAATTATCCATTGTTGATCTAGCTTTTTATTCAACTAAAATGTAAGCCAGTTTCTTTAACTTCATATTTATAAGACACAACTTTTAATGAATACACACATATAGACTTGTCATTTCATTTGAGTGTAACTTAGCATTCTTAACTATGTTTTACGGCTATGTCAAAATTATTGCCTACATGCTGAAGTAGTCATCTGATAACCTTGCTTCACTATAGTGTTTTGAAAGTGCTTTGAAGTGCTCGGTTTGACAGAATAACAGAAATCCAAATAATTGTTTCTTCTGTCATTTAAAAAAATGCCCTCCCATTTCATTTATGCAGGACTTAATTGACAAGGCACAGAACAGTGCTTCCTTGCTCAGTGACTATTTTCCTGTGGACACAGAACAACTGTTGAGGTTGTAACAGTTGTGGTCTTTGCACTGTACATTCCATTAACTTCCAAGGCGACAGGGTTTCTCTGTGTCTTTCTCACCTCCTAGCACATTACAATAAGAAAGGAAAAGTGAGTGGATGTGAAGACAACTGAATGGATGCTCAGGGAATGGAAGTGCACCTACTTCCCAGAATGAAAGAGAAGGGGAGTGGAGAAAATCTCAGCAAAAGTTAAAACACTGAGGAGAGAGCAGCTGTTCAGAGGGAAGAGATAAAAGCCAACAGCAGTGAGGCTGGAGGGAGCTGAGGATGGGCGCAGAGAGGCCATGAAGGCTTTGAGTGATGGGCTCAAAGACAGTCAGACATTAAAGGAAGCTTTGAAAGCACCTCAAACACAGAAGCAAAAAGGCTAGTTAAGCAGGGCTTACCTTATCTCCAGGAAGGGCTTGTTTTATTTATGTATATATAAACAGAAATAAAAAGTTGTAGCACTTCACTTGCTTTGCTCTTATTAGGAGCAGTAATATTTCAGAAGGATACTCTCTGGGTCTGATGGAAGTAAACCATGTCTTAGGACTCTAAATTGGCCCAAAGAAATAAAGCAGTAAGCCTTGGAAGTTGGGAGTTAGGGTGCTTTGAAAGAATGGCACCTACTCTGTAGTTCTCCACCATGCAGAACACACTCTAGCTAAATGAAGGAAGAATCTGTGTAAATGAGGTGCAGGTATAGAAGAGATCAAACACAAAACTTTTCTCCTTTCCCCCAGCAATGTCTTTCCGGCTTCTAAGCATGCTCTACTATTTTGAACAAATTCTCCAAATGGGACCCCCCCATACACACCAATCCCAATTGTATGTCTTGCTTTTTTGTTATAAGGAAGGAGAAATATGTGTTTGATTCCAACCCTCAAACAGAACTCTTTCAAAAACTGAAAATGTGTTATATGTGTACATTTTTATTAATATAGTTTAAAAGCTCTAGCTGATTAAACAAGAGTCTGGTTTTGTCCAAATGTTAAACTGGTCTTGTGTTCCATCTCACTAGTTCTTAGAGAATATTAACCCATAAATTAATATAATTACTATCATGTTATGGAATCACTATTTTATCCTCTCCACCTGTCTTAGTTAGGGTTTCATTGCTGTGAAGAAACACCATAGCCAAGGCAACTCTTATACAGAAAACATTTAACTGGGACTGGCTTACAGTTTCAGAGGTTCAGTTCATTATCCTTATGGTGGGAAGCATGGCAGCATCCAGGCAGACATGGTGCAGAAGGAGGCAAGAATTCTATATCTTGATTTAAAGGCAGCCAGGAGGAGACTGACTTCTGCAGGCGTCCAGGAAGAGACTGTCATCCACACACTGTGTCGAGCCTTAGCATAGGAGCCTGTCTATACAGAAACACACATCCTCCAACAATGCCACACCTACTTCAATAAAGCCACACTTCCTAATAGTGCCACTCCTTATGGCCAAGCATAGTCAAACACATGAACCTATGGGGACCAAACATACTCAAGTCACTACACCGCCATTACAGCTTCTACTATGATGACAACCAATATCATAGACAGGCATTTACTGAGCATTTACTCTGTGGCAAGAACTGTGTTGAATACTTTTCATGAATTATCTGATTTAAACCTCACAGTAACCTTCTGAGACAGATGCCAGAAATGATCTCTCAGACTTTAGATTTTGTCTTTGGTCTGACCGTCTTGGTCTGACCTTTTATTATATCATGCTTTCTTGTATTGAATATCTTTTTGGTTTCACTGCTGAAATTGCCTGTTCTTGTCTCTCCTTACTCATCACTAACATAGCATCCCATCTACCTGGCAAGTTGCTTCTCTCAAATCCTGGAGACTTGGATGTGGGAGGTTTTGCTTAGAAGATGGGTTCTGCCTCTTGAAGCTAAGGTGTGTGAGTCAGTTGTACAATACTATCAATCCTCTCGAAGGTCTTGCTATTCCTCTTTGGTTATAGTGTGCTGAGATTCACGATCTATACTCTGAAGCTATATTGGCCACTCTATCTGGGCCAAGGTTAAAAATGTCTATAAACACTCTCTACTAGATCAGTAGCTCCTATGTCCTACCTACCAAGTTCTATGCTAAAATACAATTCTGTTCCAACTGTAGCTGCTTCTTCTCCTTTACTTTTTACCTCAAATGTAATTCACTAAATTGTTCTGACTTATCCTACTGTTTAGCGAAGTGATGCCTACGGGATTGAGAGAGGGGAATAGAGCCGTATGCCTAAGACATGCCAATAGTAAGTGGACTTTAGCAGGGCCATTTTTCTTTGATGATCTAGCTTATATATGTAGCTTTCTGTGCCAGTGTCTTCTTTACATCCCCATTTAAGGGTACCACACATTCTTTGTAGTCATTCATTTCTATGTAGATTATTACTTCCCTATCTATGAGTACATATGAAGATGATGATACATTTTGTTTCATCACATGCCCTTAGGACAAAGTCATCCATTTGAATTTTCTTTCTAGGTACCCTATTCCACAATTAAATCATGCTCCTCAGATCATGTGCTGTCTTCTGGGGGAAACAATTCCATCACATTTTGCTTTAAACATGTGAACCCCAGCTACTGGAAGGTATGAGAAAGACAAGCTAGTTGTGTATCAGCAGGGTTCACATTTTCTATGTACCCATGACAGAACTCCATTGTTAGTTTCCATCAGTTAAACTGGTTTCATATCAACCTAATGAAGACAGAAGTGAGAGTGTCATTCTAGATTCACCACAAAGTTTCCTGTGACATATATATGCAAAACCAGGCACATGTAGCACATGTACTTAGGCACCTCCCATTTTTTTCCCTTGAGATAGGATCTCTCACATGGCCTGGAACTTGCTAATAAAGCTAGGTTGCATGACCAGTGAACCTCAGAGACCCATCATCTCTGCTTCCTCAGTGTTGTGGATAGCAGCACACACCTGTGTGCCCAGCTTTGTTTCTCACATAGACTCTGAGGGGAGGGTATTTCTTCAGATCCTCATCTTCATACATTTTAATAAGAGTTTTGGTTTTACCAGGGTGAAAACAATAAAAGAGAGGGAAAGTGGAAGCCTGGAACTGAGAGGAAAAGAAGAAAGGGAAAGAGAACAGGATGGTGAGAAATGGTTGGAATGGGCGCCATCTCAAGGTTTCTATTACTGTGAAGAGACAGCATGACTGCTGCAACTCTTATATAGGAAAACATTTCATTGGGACCGACTTACAGTTCAGTCTTCGTTGTGGATAGCCCCAGCCTTGTATTTTGATCCTAGTTCCACCCCCCTGAGAGGGGCTCCAGAGGAAGATTGAATCAATGTTGTGGATAGTCTCAGCCTTGTATTTTGATCCTAGTTCCCAGTGATAGCCCCAGGCTTGTATTTTGATCCTAGTTCCACCCTTCTGGGAGGGGCTGCAGAGGATGATTGACTCTGTACACAGAGGACATCTTGTAAACCTTCTGTCCAATTAAAACCAGTAAAATAAAGACTAGAGCCAGAGATTGGGCAGTTGAAGGGGAGGCGGAGAAAAAGGCTTAAGGGAGGAGAGAGTGAGAAGAATTCGATATAAAAGGCAGAGCAGGGACAGAAGAGAAGGGAGTTGCCGGGAGAGCAGAAGCAGAAAGAGAAGCAGAGGAGGAGGAAGTAGAAGCAGAAAGAAGCCGGCAGGAGTATGAAGCCAACGATGGAGGAGCTGGAGCTGGACAACCACGTGGCCTGGATAAACTGCAAGTTATAAGGGATCTCATAGCTGGGGATTAGAGTAGTGTAGTGGTAAATCTGCCCAATCTAGGCATGCTATTTATACCATAATTATTGAGTTGTGTTTTCCTTTACTGGTCTCCTTCGGGGAGGAGATCTTACAGCGACAAATTTGGAGATTAAATAATTCTTTCTACTACAAATTGGCGCACAACTTCTACTGCAAGTCTTTAGTCCATGATCATCATGGCAGGACGCATGGTGCGTGTAGGCAGATGTGGTGCTCAAGAGGTAGTAGAGAGTTCTACATTGGGATCGGCAGGCAGCAGGAAGAGAGGATGAGCCACTGGGCTTAGTCTGAGCTTCATGAAATGTCAAACCCACCCCCAGTGACACACTTCCTCCAATAAGGCCACACCTACTCCCACAAGGCCACACCTCCCAATAGCTCCACTTCCTATGAGCCTATGAGGGCCACTTTCATTCAAACTGCCATGGAGACACATAAAGGAGTCCATTTGGATAGTGTGAGAGTGACTGCAGCAGTGAAGTCAGATCTTGCTGCACACACAGGTCAGATCTTGCACACTTCCTGGCTTGTGGCTCATGACAGGAATATAAATGATGTGACAGAAAAACAGGAATAGAGATAACCGAAAACTGACATTGCAGTTAGCATCCCTTAAATGTGCCTCTTAGGCTTCAGACGTCTGGTTTTTTTGGGCGTTTCCGTTTCTTTCTCTTTCTGAGAAAGTTTTCTTTGCTTCTTTTTTTTCATTTTCATGAATTTAACCAAAAGGTACAATACCTTTTATTGTCCGATTCAGAAATATGTGTCTTATGGCTTCTTCCTAAAGTATTTTAAAGATTTAGTTTATTTAAATATATATTATATATTATATTAAATATATTGTTATAATCTCTCTCTCTCTCTCTCTCTCCTCTCTCTCTCTCTCTCTCTCTGTGTGTGTGTGTGTGTGTGTGCGTGTGTGTGTGTGTGTGCTTTCGTATCCATGGAGGCCACAAGAGGGGTTGGATTTCCTGGAGCTAGAGTTACCAGCCGTCGTAGCTGCCCAGTGATTATTGAGAACCAGACTCTACTTTTCTGTAAAAGCAGCAAAGGTTCTTAAACAGTGGGCAGCGAGCCCAGTCCTGAATTTTAAATATGTACACATCATTTTCCATAATCTCAAAATATTTTGTCAATAATTAATTATGTGATCAATTAATGGCATTGTGTTACTGTTACATATGATATTCTACTTATTTCTGTGTATATATTTTGTGCATCTAGATGAAAGTGTTTCTGAGGATTAAGAGAATGCTTTATCCATTTATAGGGTTTCCTGGCATTATATAGGTTCTGGATGCTCAAGAGTTTCCATAATTATTACTACAGTATAGAGTTCTAATCTATTATGATTTACATGTCACTGCAAACTGAATAGCAAGCAATGTTCTATACTAAAGAAACAACTCATTAGAAAACCCATGACTCATGGTTCTAAGGCACAGTTTCTATTATTTTAGGAATGAGGTAATACCGGAGCTGCAACTCCCATTTTGTTAAATATTAACATCTTTATAGACCTGTGGGCTTTACAGCTCATTAGACATTAATCGTGCCAGGGAAGGCGGTCAACTTTAGTTCAAATAAGCTAATGCTTAGAGATGATGGTAGACTTTTAAATGCACTCTCATTTTACAGGGATCCGTTCAGTCCTCGGAGCATTGCTTTTTGTTCTGTGATCTCTAATCTCTGTGCATTTTTACATTTTACAGGGTCATTTATGGGGCTTGGAAGCTTGGAAGAATATTATATTCTTAGAGTTACCACTGCACATAGATGCAGCAGAGTCGTTAGGAGGCAAACTTCCTAGCTCCGTTGTTTTCTTTTTTTTTTTTTTTTTCATCTTGTCCTTCTACTTGTGCCTTGCAAACTATTTAGGTTTTTAGCCCAGGGATTTGGAGGGAGGGGCGAGACCACAGACGGGAGGAAGCTGAGAACTGCAGGGAGGAAAGTGGTGACAGGCTGAGGCCTTGCAGGCTTGCCAGATAGGTCCGGGAGAGGGATATTCTTTCAAAAGCTTTAAACATTATTCTAAGGCCCCTCTCACTTAAAAAGCAGAAAGCAATGTCTGGCCCGAAGTGCTATTTCAATTTAAACGTGTGAATGGGGGGCATTATGTGTACATCCTATTAATTTGGAAGGTGTGGTGTGAAAAACTGAAAAAGTCTTCTTTTCCTGTCCTCTGGAGGCTCCGAGTTCCTTAGTCTATTTTTAGCTTTTGTCCTTTCAGCTCCGCCAAGAGCTATCCTGAGACCAGGCCTATGGAAATGCGCTGGGCTCTGAACTGAGCTGTGAAGAATGAAGGTGAAGCTTTGAGCTGCTAGATTCATGGCTGGGGTTTTTACACGCACATAAAATATGAATCTCCGTTGTATACAAAGCTGAACCCATCGTGCCAAAAGGATCCCGGTCAAGCAGGCCTGTAAAATGAAATCCTCTTGGACTAATTTAAGGAGACCTGAGTGATATAAATTGTGGCCTGCTCAAATGCAGGGGTGAGGGGAGAGGTTTCTCTCTCGGCTCTGTTGGCAGCTTTGGGGTAGAAGCGAGGGCAACGAAACCCAGATCGGGAGGTTCGCTTTAGCATCGTTTTTCAAAAAAAAAAAAAAAAAAAAAAAAAAAAACCTCCACAACTCACTCGTTATGCTGGTCTGGTGGGCTTAATGAAAGCCTCTTCAGTGAGAATTTAATACGGAGATAAAGTTTTCAATAAATAAATGGCTCAGAGTTGGCTGAGCCCTGATACCTTTCACTCTGGTGTAGCCGCATGCCTGGAATTACTATGCATAGAAGGAAAAGGGCTCATAAAACTGGACCTGATAAAAGAATTAATTCCGCACAGAACGCTGAGCTGGAACCTCTGCACATCAGACATGGAAATTTCTCTATTTCATTCGATTCTTCAGTAACCATCTCGTAGGTCTTTTGTTATCTTAGTACAAACACTCAAGGTCCCTCTGACCTTAAGCAAGCACTTACAGGGCTACAAGAGCTATTAAAGGTGGTTTGATGTAAAAAAAAAAAAAAGAAAAGAAAAAAAAAGTTTCAATACCTGTTTGGAAGTTTTCAGGCAGAGCCAGATGAGTGACAGTGTATAACCTTGAAGATATGTCTCCTTCTTAACAGCTCTGAGACTCCTCTGTGAGAACGAACTGGCTAGGATTTGATGGACGGCACTGTATCCCGGCATGAGGAAGATCTGTTTGTTTTGGAAGAACATGAGAAATAATTGCCCCAGTTGACACATTCCTGAATTCCTCGGAAATGATACTTCCACCAGTAGTTCAATGATTAACTTAGAGCATTGCTTTCTTTTCTGTCTTTTTTCCCCTTCTTTTTGTTTTTGAGGTAGGGTTTCTCTGTGTAGCCCTGGCTGTCCTGGAACTGACTGCAGACCAGACTCCCTTTGAACTCATGGGATCCACCTCCCTCTGACTTCTGAGTGTGCAAGCAACAGCCAGCTAGAGTCTGTTTTTCATTAACAAGACTTTTAACAAATACCTTTGGAGTATTAGCCAATGTTTGAGGTGTTGGTAACTTTTCCAGTCTTGACCCTTCACCTTGAAGTCATCACTATGTAGTCAATATAGGATTGCCATGAGCGTTTTGTCAAGATTTCCATTTCTTCCCACTTCTTATGCTAGAGCTGGGAATCTTAAAAGTCCAAATGCACATGACATATATTTCACAATGTCAGAAAAATCTGTGTGCACTCCCCATGGTTTACTCCTGTGGCTTATTTCTCAAAATAAGGACTTTGTTTTTCTCATCTCAAGGGATTAAGAAGAAGGAAGAATGGGATGAGCAATCACTAGCTAAGTAGTTGATTAGTTTTAAGTAAAAGTGTAACAGGAAGTATATGATTTAAGGTTCTTTACATGAATCATTGGGAAATGTATTTCCCACAAGAGGGGCTTAAATACATATTGAATAAAATATGGAAATAATTGTTTGTTATTTTTGTGTGTATGTAAAAACACAATTAACCAACAAAAATACATGAATTTCCAATGCATCATCACTTCAAGTTATTTTAGTAATCAAATAAGAATTTCCAGGAAGCACTGTTATTTCCAGTTCTCTCTCTCTCTCTCTCTCTCTCTCTCTCTCTCCTCTCTCTCTCCCTTTCTCTCTGTATGTATGTATGTATATATTTCATGTATCAATTCAAAGAGAACATTAGAAAAGATCGTCTCAAATGTAGTTTTTGATGAGGTCTGAAATGTTCTGAGTGTTTCTCTAAGAGCAGTTTTATTGTTTATCATCTCTATAAGAACATATTTTATTTCTTGGTATTCTCATTCAAAAGTTAATTCTAGTAATTACTGTAAATCCATTCTAAATGCTTACAAACACAAAGCACTATGCTCTAGGAAAAGGTTGGGTATGTTGGGTCTGGCAAAATTGCTATCAGGACAAGGTTGGTCTTGTGGGGACAGAATGGTACCTACCTGCCTGTAGAGTCACCAGGGGCTCACACAAGTTTCAAAGTCCAGAGTATCTCTTGTCAAGCTGACATAATTCTGTAATTTGCAGAATCTGTACCTCTGCTGTATGCTTTATACAGGGATAACAATACTTTTTATCCACTTTCCAATATTAAGACTAGACACTGGGAACACATGTTTAAGACTTTTGAACTGCTAAAGAGATCTTTTTTTTTTTTTTAATAAAGTGATAAGATTGCTTACCAATGCATGTAATATCTCAAAGCTGAGATGTTTATAATTATTTTATAACATAAAGTGTCAGACTCCCATAGAAAGTTACTTTACAATTTGATAAATTGTATCCTTTTTGTTTGAGCACTTGCAGAAGAATGGCTGCCTTGGCTTACACTTGCACATGTATCACCCTTTGCTTTCCATTTTACTGACAATGGGGAAAAACTGTTTGTTGTATCTATTCAAGTATGTGACCCAGTATTTTGATGGGCTGGCTATTCCATAACAATTGAGTTTTAAATGTTTTATCAATCTTAACATCTCTTGAATAAACAAAGCACCATCAAGAATCATTGCCTTTTTAAAAAAATATTTTTGGATTTTACATATTTCATACAGGCATTTTATGTCATAGTTGGCATTGACCTATTTTATAGCTGCACATTTCTTGTTTAGTATGATTTTTGCATAGTTTTGATGTCAATAAATAGTCAAATAAATTAGAAACTGTTTCTTCTTTTTTAAAATTATATATTCTTATTTTGTGCATATGAAAGCCTGCCAGTAGGTATGTGCACTGGGTGTATGCCTGGTGCCTCCAACGGCCAGAGGCTGGGGTGAGAGTGCTTGGAACTGGTGTTAAGTACAGTAACAAGACACCAGGGCATGCTGGCAATGGAACCCAGACCTTCTGTAACAGCAGCAATCATTTTAACGTGGAGACTTCCAGTCCCTAGGAACTTTTGCTTTTATTAGGAAACTTAATTTTAATGTGTAACACACTGGCTTTTATTTTAGGACTTAAAATTTCTTCAGTGATGGTGCTATCAGAATCTGGAGTTCTCTCTATGAGTGTGAAGTTACATTCCTCAAATATATCTTTCTACTTCCTTTGAAAATTTAAATATATTGGCACATTATTTTGCATAATGATTCCTCACTATTAAACTTCTCTGAGACTTGCAAGACCTGCACTGGCATTGACCTAGTATATTCTGATGCTAATAATTCAGACTTCTTCCTGTCATTTGTCTTACTAAGGGTTTGCCCATAACAGATAAGTTTCTTAAACAAACAACTTTCATCTTTGTGTTTTTCTACACATTTACTTTTTAATTTTTATATTCTTTCTTTCTCTCTCTAGATTTTTTTCTCTTTTTTTTTTTCCTGCCTTGTCTGGAGATGAAGATTTTTCACATCTACACATGTTGGAGAACTTATATTTCCTTTTAATTACAGCTCTAACTTTAGGCTATAAAACTTGACTTGTTAGGTTTTAATTTCATTCTGTTCAAAATATTCTTCAATTTCCTTTCAGGATTTGTGTTTCGACCCCTCGGTTAAGGGCAAGTGTACTATCTAATTTATAAAAATTTGGGGACTTTCCAGTGAATCCTATGTCAACATATACTTCTACTTTAATGACACTACTATCAGAGAAGGCAAGCTGTATGATTATAGATTTGAGGGTTTTTTGAGACTTGCTTTATGGCCCAGCATGTGGTCAATACTAGTAACTGTTCAGTTTGCATTTGAAAAAGACATGCCTCCTGCACGACTAGACTGTGTGACTCTATTAATGTCAAGTAGGTCAAGTTTGTTAGTAGGTTTTTCACACCCTATAGTTCTCTGCTAATACTTTGTCTTCTTTTAAACCAGCCACTAAATATGCTACAACCCTGGGAACAAGTATATCATGGGTTTTCTCATCTTCAACTTCTAGATCTTTCCCATATGCTTTTCTACCCAACATGTTTCTGTCTCCTTCCTCCTATCTATCTATCTGTCTGTCTGTCTCTCTGTCTATTTTTCTGTGTTTCAAAAAAAATCAGCAATAATACATGTACTAGCTGGTTGTGTGTGTCAACTTGACACAAGATGGAGTTATCGCAGAGCAAGGACCTTCAGTTGAGAAAATGGCTCCATGAGATCCAGCTGTAAGGCATTTTCTCAATTAGTTATCAAAGGTGGGAGGGTCCATTGTGGGTTCTACCATCCCTGGGTTGGTAGACGTGGGTTCTATAAGAAAGCAAGTTGAGCAAGCCAGGGGAAGTAAGCCAGGAAGTAACATCCCTCCATGGCTCTGCATCAGCTCCTGCCTCCAAGTTCCTGCCCTGTGTGAGTTCCAGTCCTGACTTCCTTTGGTGATGAACAGCAATGTGGAAGTGTAAGCTGAATAAACCCTTTCCTCCCAACTTGCTTCTTGGTCATGATGTTTGTGCAGGAACAGAAACCCTGACTAAGACAATATTAAACAAAACCAAATCCTGCAAAAGGTAAGAAACCAAATTCTTCACAAAAACAAAATTCAAAACAAACAGGCAAAAGACCAATGAGAAGAAGAATGCCAAAACAAAGCAAAAGAAAAGAAAAGCCCAAAAACTACTGGAGTTAGTTTTATGTTGGCCAACTACTCTTGAGCATGGGCCTACACTGGAATATAGTTGACAGACCCAGTGAGACTTCATTGGAGAAAACTGATTTTTCACTGAGCCAGAGGATATCAATTTCAGATAGCTTCTTTGTTGGAGTGGGTCCCTGTGTCTATTTCTCCTTCTCAGCATTGGGACCCCGATAAAGCTTGGACTTGTGCAGGTCTTGTGCATGCTGCCACAGTTTCTGTGAGTTCATAGGTTCATCTGTCCTGTTGTACATAAAGGTACTGCCTCCTTAGAGTCATCCATTACCTTGACTCTTAGTAGCATCCTGCCTCCTCTTCTGCACAGATTGTTGAGCCTTGAGGAGAAGGGATTGGCAAAGACATTTCATTTAAGAGTGAGTGCCCCAATGTCTCATTATCCTCTTGTCTAGCTGTGGATTTCTGTGTTAATTCCTATTAACTGCATGAAGAAGTTTCTCTGATGTGAGTTGAGCAAGGTTCTGATCCATGTTATAATGGTTTGCATAACGCTTGGCCCAGGGAGTGGCACTAATAGAAGGTGTGACCCAGTGGGAGTAGGTGTGTCACTGTGGGTGTGGGTGATAAGACCTCATCCTAGCTGCCTGGAAGTCAATATTCTGATAGCAGCTTCAAATGAAAATGTAGAGCTCTCAGCTTCTCCTGCACCATGATCGCCTTGACAATAATAGATCAAACCCTGAGCCTGTAAGCCAGCCACAATTAAATGTTGTCCTTATAAGAGTTGCCTTGGTTATGGTGTCTGTTCATAGCAGTAAAACCCTAACTAAGACATCTGGGTATACCAGTATGTCATTAGGAGTCATTTTATTGCTATGTTCCTTTAGGAGAATAATAGAATTAGTGTGTTTGCTTGTTTGTTTTTTTAGACAGGGTCATGACCTATCTAGTCTTGGGTTATTGACTCCTTTAACACTGTTGGTATTGTGTCTCTTCAATTTCTATTAATAGAAATTTAAATGTCTATAAAATTACATAAATGTACTATTATGTGATGAAACTTCATTACCAATGCAACTTGGAGAAAAGGGTTTATTGGGCTTACAATTCCTCATCACTGTTCATCACTGAAGGAAGTTGGGACAGAAACTCAAACAGAAACCTGGAGGCAGGAACTGATACAGAGGCCATGAAGGTGTGCTGCTTACTGGTTTGCTTCCTACAATTTTCTATAGAAACCAAGATCAGAAGTCCAGGAATGGCACCATGAGCAATTGACTGGGTTCTTCTACATCAATCACTAATTAAGAAGATGCCTTATAGTTGGATCTTATGAGGCATTTTCTCAATTGAAGTTTCATTTTTTTCAGACAATGCTACCTTGTATCAAATTGACATAAGATTAGCCAACACAGGGTCCATTTTATTGAGTGGTCCTTAAACATAATAAAAGCATTGTTAGTTACTCTCTTAATATTAGTGCCACTGTTGCACTAGTATGACTTGCAGGCAGATTGCTGTTGTTTGTAATTGGTCACAGCTTTTGTAGTTGGATAATATTGATAGTTACCTTTCTCTTCCTCCAGTAACATCCAGAGTACCTTCCTGAACTATGAAAACTAGCCAGTAGTAGGTAAAGCTTATACTTAGGCACCAGCTTGACTTCTCCATAATTGATGACATAAGTAATGATACTTTCAAAATTAAGGCTTTACCATCAGATTATGGAAAACAATTGTGTTGGTTTGAATGAGAATGACCCCATAGACTCATCTTTGAATGCTTGGTCACTAAGGAGTGGAACTGTTTAAAAAGATTGCAATGATTAGCATGGCAACTATCTATCTATCTATCTATCTATCTATCTATCTATCTATCTATCTATGCCACAATGTTTCTACTATGAAGATAATTTACTAAACTTTTGAAACTGTAACCAAGCTCCCAATCAAATGCTTTCTTTCATAAAAGTTTCCTTGGCCATGGCATCTTTAGACATCATAGAACAGTGACTAAGTCAGCAAACAAGCCTTGGGTCTTAAACTTTTGGTAGAATTCACTAGTGAAGACATTTGGTCAATAAATTTAATTTTGGTGGAAGATTATTATATTTCCCCAATATAATACTCTTATTAATTATTAGAAAATTTCATACAATGAACCAAATCACACTCACTTCCCATTCCTCCCAAGTCCACCCTTGCATCTTTCTCCCTCAAAAACAAAAACAAAAACAAAAAACAAACAACACGCAACACCTTGTCCAGTTTGTGTTGCCCATATACTCATTGAAGCATGGTCAGATTCCCAGTGGCCATCCCCTTAAAGAAAACTGAGTCCTTCTTCCTAGCACCTCTACTAGAAGCCATTTACAGTGATGAACTATACTTTAGCATCTTTATCACAGTTTTTAAGGAGTCTATTCAATAGCTTCATGTTTGGACTGTTTTTTTACTGGTGGCAGGGAATGTTGCCACAGAAGGCTTCAATTTCTCTCATTTTCAGGTATGAGTCTGTAGGCATTGATACCACTGCAAAACAAACTTCTTGCCTCTAGTAGTCGCTGGTAGCATGGATTGTGAACCTCAACATGGTTTCTGGTGGAGCTTGGATCATGGACATCAATGTGATTTTCAGTGGCAGCTAGATTACAGAAGTCTTTCAAGAAGACTTAATCCAGAAAATAAACAATTTTTGATTTTAGGATATTGTCTTAGTTAGGGTTTCATTGCTATGAAGGAACAACATGGCCATGATAATAAATTTGATTTTAATTTTTTTCATTTATGTTTTTTTGATTTTTAACGTATGTCCTGTTGCACGTACACCTGCATGCAGGAAAAGGGCATCAGAACCCTTTATAGACGGTTCTGAGTCACCATGTGGTTGCTGGGAATTGAACTCAGACCTCTGGAAGAACAGCTATTCCTCTTAAACACTGAGCCTTCTCTCTAGCCCAACCAAGGTAACTCTTATAAAGGAAAACATTTAATTGGTCTGGCTTACAGTTTTGGAGGTTCAGTCCACTATCATCATGGTTGGAAGCACGGCAGCATGCAGGTAGATTTCGTTCTGGAGGAGCTGAGAGTTCCATATCTTGATATGTAGCCCGCAGAAGGTGTCTAACTTCTGCAGGCAGCCAGGAAGAAGCTCTGATCCCACACAGAGAGGAGGTTGAGCATAGGAGCCCTCAAGGTCTGTCTACACAGTGACACACTCCAACAAAGCTACACCTACTCCAATAAGGCCACACTTCCTAATAGTGCCACTTCCTGTGGCCAACCATCAAATCTAAGAATGCTGAACCTATTCAAACCACCAGAGTCCCTGTTGTTGCTTAGAGTCAGGATGATCTTGCAATTGGGCCCCATGTCTGGGGGCAGGAACTGTGGAAGTTCCAGGGTGCTGTACACCATCTTGTTCTGGATGCTGGTAGCCTGGGTATGAGCGTCATGTTTGTAGCACACTGCCAGCACTGTGGCCCCTTGCTCTCGTCCCCACAGCAGGGCAGAAGCAGCATTGGTGGCTTATGCTGTTGGCATGGCTGAGTATTGTCAGTTGTCTAGTGGGAGGCAACAGGGTGAGGCAGCCTGTTGGTGGCCTCCCCAGTGGCTGGAAGACTGGCTCTACTTGGCAATCCTTTGGCTCTTTTCAGCAATGACGTGTGCGCTCTGTCCTCTGATGTGCTTGCACTCTCATACCTGTTGTTGTCTCCTCATCTCTAGGTCCACTTCTCTCAACTTGGAGTGCTCCTTCATTCTGCCATCTTTTTTCTACCTCAACTCTCAAGTCTGCTGGAAGATTATTGATCGTTCATTAAATATCTCTATTTCAAAAAGTCTGTTGTGATTTTTCTAATTCTTCATTCAATGTTGATAAGTTATATATTTCTAAAATTTGTCCATTTAATAAGAATGAATTTATTAGTCTGTATGAGTTCCCAGTGTTTGTTTATAACTCTTTCGATTAGCAAGTTTGTTAGTAATGTCACTATTTTGATTTGTGATGTCAGGAATACACATCACTCCCCTCTTCTTTTGCCCCATCTCTCATCTGTATGTCACTCTTCTCTTTTCATTATGACTGACACAATATCACATTGTTCTGCTTAATCTAAACTTTGCAGCTGAGGTTCTTCGAAGAAAAGATCAACTACATTTTGACGTATTCAGTCTTACTCACATTTAGGGAGAGGCCAAAGTAAGAGCATCACTGGTGTGTGCATTTTCATGAAACTCATAATCTAGTAGGATATTTTTCTGGTTGGTGCTGATTCTCCTTACTAGACAATAGTCACATCTGTTCTTGTATTGCTCTGACCTGAAATAGAAAAAATTGCCTGAATGTTCATCACTGTTTGTGTCATTGTCTCTTGTTTGCATCCATGAAAATAACTTCAAGTTTCACATTGGGAGAGATTTTCTAAGGTAAAGAGATTTACCACTGTGATGGAATTAATGGGATGCTTTTGAAAACTCTGTAACTTGCAGATAGGATTAACTAAAAATTTTAACATGAAAGTCTCTACAAATTACAAGCGATAGGCATATACATTTGCATAAATCTTGATGGACGCAAGCCCATGTGCGACTTCATGGAGAAGATCTAAAAAGAGTAGAAACTAAGCAAAAAGTTGGTAGGAGATAAGCTACAGCCATCCACAGAAATGATGTGAGGAACCAATATTCGTGTAGAAACAGGTTAACTCCTTAAATCAGAACTAATGTCAAGTACAAGTCAGAACACGAAATCAGTTTTATTATAAAGCTAGTAAAGATTTAAAGATATAATGATTGCTTTTGGCGAGAGTATAAAGATTGATGATTTTATAGTCTAAGCTCTAGATAAGATGAAGTTATACAACAAAAGACAGCACAGTTTAACAACAAAAGGAGACATACCAACTCTCCACCCAACATTGAGATTCATGCTTGTGCAGAAGTTTGAAATCTGGTAAAATAGTCACATTCTATTCATGTAGACTCTACCTATGTAGAGTTTCCTTAAAGTAACTTTGTCTTTTATGTCTTTGTTTCAGGAATGATGTATACTAGCAATATATTTTTGAAAAGTAACCTTCTCATTTTCATGCTTAAACAATTGATGCTTGTATCTTTTAAATCAGAAAAAGTTATTAGGAGCCTGAAAAATACAGAAGCATTCATGAAAATATAATAGCTATTGTAGCTAAATGACTATGAAATATTTTTATTAAATTTTCCAAATTTTCTAAAACATATACATGATTTCATAAGGAGACAATACCCTTCATGGTCCCAATCATAGATCTATCACCATAGTCCTGGTGCTTTATTTTTGTTTTTGTTTGTTTGTTTGTTTGTTTGTTCGAGACAGGGTTTCTCTGTGTAGCCTTGGCTGTCCTGGAACTCACTCTGTAGACCAGGCTGGCCTCGAACTCAGAAATCGGCCTGCCTCTGCCTCCCAAGTGCTGGGATTAAAGGCGTGTGTAGTTAGTCCTGGTGCTTTATAAGTGCTAAAGATTTTCATATGTTTGGCTATATAGTTTCTGATAACTTTTCTTTTGTATATTGTAAAGTTATAGAGAGGCTCTATTCTGGGCAGGTGGCTGCCAGCACCCGCAGGTCTGAGGGGCCTCTTCAAGTCCCATGGAGGGTTTGCAGAGCTACAAGGCAGTGGAGAATGAGTCTACAGATCACACATATTTCCAGAACAACTTTAACAACCATGTTAAAGTCAGGTCTTTTTGTTTTTATGATTCTTTGTGAATTTCACATCATGCGCCCCGATCCCGCTCTCGTATTCTTATCCCTCCATATCTATCCTCTGCCCCTTGCAGCATCCTTCAAAAGAAAACAAAAATAAACAGTAAAAAGAAAAATATAACATAAACATTTAGAAATTCTTGAAGAAGCTGCGGTTTGTCACAGTGTGTCACAAAGTATACCCCTTTGCCAAACAGCTTTACTTGCAGACATTCGTCGCAGTGAGTCACTGGTATGGTTTGAGGCCTCTGACTTCCTCTACACTGTTAACAGTGGGTTCTCATGTGAGCTCCTCTCAAATACCCTGTTGTTGCCCTGAGTCACGGAGATCCTGCAGCTTTGGTTCTGCACAACCCGCACCTTCAAGTGGCTCAGCAGTTCATAGATGGGTAGATGTTGGGGTAGGCCAACTCAAAGTCCTGGATCTGGGCCTGGGTGCTGGCTGGATTCAATTACCAACACTCCTGTTTGTGGCAACTGGCAAGAAAGCAGAACTAGCTTTCCAACACCCAAGGCACCAGAGCCAGCTCTCCAGAGCTGCCTGGGCTATGGGTAGGGCCAGATCTCCCACTCTCACTAGCTAGGGCTGGCTCTCCCACACCTATGACACCAGGGCAAGCTCTACTGCACTGCCCAGGCAAAGTCTGGGCCTGCCTTCTCAAGCACAGCAGGAGTGAGAAGCAGGTCAGCTGTCTTGTACCACTCTGACCAGGGGTGGGGCTAGTTCTCCCACAGAATGGCAAAGGAGAGAAGCAGAACTAGAGATGCAGAAGCAGTGGAGGGTGTCTTGAAGTCTGTGATCCTTGCTGATGCCAGAGGCTATGCTGGTGTCTGTGGTTTATGTTTCTGCACGGAGAAGCCATGTTGAGGTCCATGGTTGTCCAGTCCATCTGGACAATCAAGTGGGACCTCTAGACCTTGTGGAGAGGACTGACATGCTGAGAAAATAAAAAGGCAAAGCAAGTCAAGAAGTCGGATCAAGCTGGCAAAGATTTTATTGTTCACACCGGTTATATACTCTAAAGACAGGATATGGGGAGTGGGGCGGGAAGGGAAAGGGGGCTTTGCAGGTGGAGGAAACTAGCTGCAGCTGTCAGGTTTAACTAGGTTATATCTGTTGTTCTACAGCAAGTGAATCATGGAAGGTAAACAGAAAGAAGAATAGTGATAGGAGAGCCCAGGGAGAGTGTTTGCCAAGAATAAGTAAGGCCTTGACATGGCTTCCCACACATGGTCTGTGCTATCTCAGGACACCATGTGTCTGTGGCCCATGCTACTGCTGAGGGCTATGTTGATGTCTGTGTGATCCAAACAACTATGTTAATGTCCAGGATCCGTGCTGCTGTTGAGGTCCAGGTTGATATGTGAGGTGTGCATTGTTACCGGAAACCATATGGAAGTACATGATCCATGTGACTTCAGGATGTTCTGGGCAAGGAAGGTGTGTTTGCGATAGTATTGATGACTGTAGACTCATAACTGAGAATGAGAGACATTGAAGGCTTCTGTGACAGCCTCTTTCCCTGCTAACCCCCTCAACACACACAGACACACACACACACACACACACACACATACACACACACACACAAAAGAGTCCTGAAGGGAAGCTAATGAAGAGAGTCCTTAAAAACTGTGATAAAGACGCTAGCTAGCTCTCAGAGTTGATGGTTTCTGGCAAGGATTGTGGGGACTGGGGGCTCTGTTTGTTAAGGGCCCAGTCCCTGGAGTTTGACCATGCTCCCTGTGTATATAGGCAACACAAATTAGACTTGATGTTCTATTGTTTGTTTTTGTTTGTTTACTTATTTACTTTGAAGGGGGCAAGGGTGGGAGGCTAAACCTGGGAGAATTAGGAAGCAAGTGTGATTGAGGTGCATTTATAAAATTCCCAAATAATTAATAAAAATATCATGTTGGGGAAAATAAATGGTACAATCATATGCAAAAAAATCCAAAAAGATTATATTTCATTATAAGAAAATTTAAGTTTTGTATTTTAGCTTAAGTATTGTATATGTGTTATGTTATGCTTAGACACTACCAAAATTTATACAGGATTATTAAGTTTTTTGACTCTTGGTGTAATTAAAAGCACAGGAGTTTGTGGATGAATGTAGTAAGTTGTAGTAGATGAATTATTTAAGTCCCAAATATGTCATGGTAAATCTCCTTCCCGAAAGAGACCAGTAAAGGAAGACACAACTCAATAATTTATGGTGTAAATTGCACGCCTGGATTGGGCAGATTTACCACTACACTACTCTAAACCCGGCTATGAAATCCCTTATAACTTGTGGTTCATCCAGGCCGCGTCCTTGTCCTCCAAGCTCCTCCGGTCAGCTTCCTTCTACCGCCAGCTTCCTTCTGCTTCTGCTCTGCTTCTCCCGTCAACTTCCTTCTCTCTGCCTCTGCTTGTGCTCTACCTTTTATATCGAATTCCTCTCACTCTCTCCTCCCCTAAGCCTTTTTCTCCCCTCCCTTCTACTGCCCAATCTCTGGCTCTAGCCTTTATTTTACAGGTTTTAATTGGACAGAAGGTTTACAAGATGTCGTCTGTGTACAGATTCAATCATCCTCTGCAGCCCCTCCAGAAGGGTGGAACTAGGATCAAAATACAAGGCTGGGGCTATCCACAACATTGATTCAATCCTCTCAGGAGGGTGGAACTAGGATCAAAATACAAGGCTGGGGCTATCCACAACATTGATTCAATCCTCTCAGGAGGTGGACTAGATCAATACAGGCTGAGGGTCCACGGAACTAGGATCAAAATACAAGGCTGAGGCTATCCACAACAGTAAGTATTCATGTATTTGAGTTGTTAGCCACTTAAAGGCATATATTTCCTTTCATGCACATTTTGTTTGTTCTGCTTCTTTTGTAGTCTATAAGAATGGGACAGACAGGAGCAGAGAAATAAAATGGAGTAACATATGTCTGTATGACTATTTAGCTCTACTGAGGGAACGGGCAACAAAGGCCAGCTGGCACATGAATGGAAGCGACTAGGAAGTCGCTTGACCTCCACCTGGATGAAAATTTCAGAGCAGTGTTGGGAGGAGGGAGTTTGACATTATCTAAGAGTTTCAAGGTTGTATAGACATTGAACCTAGCATTCTGGAGACAGACTCTATGGTTTTCTTCAGCAGTTGCACTAATTTACATTCCTTACAAACAATGTATGAGAGTTCTAATTTTTCCACTAGCTTTACGGCATTTGTTTTTGTTGTTGCTTTTATTTTGTTTAATGCTTCTTCTTATTCATTATAATGCCATCCGAGCGAGAAGATGTGTCCCATTAAGTTTTGAGGTTTGTTTCCTTAATGACTGATAATGTTGATTATGCAAATGTTCTCTATGGAGAGTATTAGATGTCTGACTGCAGCTGTCTCAGAGATCTGAGGACTTCAAGCACTGTGTGTTGTGGTGTGTGTGTGTGCGGTGGGTGGGGGCCCGCGCCAGTGAGAGAGAGAGGAGAGAGAGAAGAGGTGAGAGAGAGAGAGAATTATTGGCAATTTGAATTTCTTCTTAGGAGAAACACCTACTCTTATGGTCACATTACTTAAAAATTGTCTTTGTCTTTGTTTTTATTCACTTGTGTGAGTTTCTTATACAGTCTAAATGAAGCTGTTATCAGACATATTATTTGCCAATATCGTTTTCCATTTTGTGGCCTGTGTTCTCACCTTCATTGCTGGTGTTCTTCGTCACACAAATTTGTTCTGATGCCTCACATGGCCATTTATTTTTGTGCTTTTCCTTTGTTGTCTTCTTTCACTGTTCATTGGCAAATCCAAACTAACCAGAATTTACCTGTTCTTTTTTTGCTGTTGTTGTTTAACAGTATTATGAGTTTTAACTCCCAAGTAAGTTACTAATTTTTAATTTAATTTTACAGGTGACCATCCAGTTGTCTTTGAAAAGGAGTCATCGCCTTTAATTAGTCACATGTTTTACCCTTGTCTAAAGTCTGGGTGATTGATAGTTTACATCTTACATGTAACTCTTTACTAGCGACTGTAACTATCTATTCTGATGATAACACAATGCTTTGTATTATGTTCTGAAATGGAAAACTTGCAAACTTCAACTTTCCTTTTTCAAAATTATTTTGCCTGTCCAGACTACATTTTAATTCCAAGAGCATTTTAGCTTTTCCATATCTGCAAGAACAACTGTTAGAGCTTTCTTTTCATGGCTCAGGACATTGATCTTAGAGCCTAATCCATGCTGGACATACACTTACTATGGGGCTATCATAGACCTTTCCTGGTTTCTTCAGTTGTTTTGAGACAGAGTCTTGCTCATAGGCTGAGGGTGGCCTTACGCTTAACGATATTCCAAACTCAGATGCTTCTTATCTGGGATAAACTATCTCATGGCCAGAGGAATTTTAATGTGGATGGTGTTGAATCTGTAACTCACTGAGTGTAGTCACCTTATTAGGACTTCCTTCTTAAACACAGAGGGAATTCCAGTCATACTTTAGTTTCTTTGAACAATATTTGACAGTTTTGAGTCCAAGTATTTTCATGTCCTCAGTTAAAGTGTCATTTATACACACACACACACACACATACACACACACACACACACACAGAGAGAGAGAGAGAGAGAGAGAGAGAGAGAGAGAGAGAGCATCGAAAAGCTCATTAAGTCATCTAGTACTTACTTAGCTGGTGTTGGCAGCTGGTTGGTCAGACATGGAGACCTTACAACTCTTGGGAGCTTGCAAATCTCGAGCAGGTAACTTGAGATAAATGATATTCCTATTTGAACATGGAGCATACAGAGAGCATAATTACACCTGTCTCAGATGTCTGAGGACAGGGAAATTTCTCAGGAAGATAATCCTGAACTTCAATTAGTCAGACAGCAATTGTCAACTGAGTAAGTTTGGAGACTGGGAAAATTGTGCAGATGTTTCAAACACTGCATGAGAGTTTTAGCATTTTGAACAGACAAAACAACTGCTATTATCATACTTTTTTCTGTCTCAAAAGAATAATAAAATATTTTGTATTTCATTTTATTTTTTTAGAGCATGTTATAAATACTCCAGGTGAAAATAAGACAAGAAGAAAGAAAGAAAGAAAGAAAGAAAAGAAAGAAAGAAAGAAAGAAGGAAGAAAGACCAAACCCAGCAGTATTAGGGTGTGGTGGTTTGAATATGCTTGGCCCATGGGGAGTGGTACTATTAGGAGATATGACCTTGTTAGAGGAAGTGTGTTACCATGGGGATGGGCTTTGAAGCTCCACCCAGTATAGAAGAATCAGTGTGCTCCTTGATTACTTTGGATGAGGATGGAGAAACTCTCAGCTCCATCTGTGCCATGCCTGCTTGGTTGCTTCGACCTTGATGATAACGGACTGAACCTCTGAACCTGTAAGCCAGCCCAATTAAATGTTGTTCTTTATAAGAGTTACCTTGGTCATGGTGTCTGTTCACAGCAATGGAAACCCTAAGACACAGGGTGACCCTTGATGTGACTGTAGTGTTTAGATTACTGGTCCTCAGAACAGTGTCACCAAGGCTAGACCTGACCTCAGTTGCTTGTTGTCATCCTTGTTGCAGATAGCTCCAGACTTCCAGGGATGTGGGCACCAGACAAGATGCTTCAGCCTGAACATGCTCCAACACAGGTGTCTCTGAAAGGTGTGACTACCCAGAATATTTTAAAAGATCTTAAAACTTTCTTGAATTCTTGGCAAGCGAAAATCTGAGAATATCTTATAAAATTATATGGACTTTCAAATTTAACATTTAGGAGAGGAGTTGTAAGATTAGGCACAACACTTCCTTCTGACTTTACATCTGTCTTCTTCTTCTAAAAAGTTTCTGTGAATATATCCTTTATATCCTTTCACTTTTTTTTTTATAGAAAAAAAAGAAACTTTACATCCCCTTTCATTTCTTCCAAATTCAAGCTGTTTTCTCAAAATACTTGATGCCACAGTGACTGGAAAGCTGTGGATTTCAAAGTCCGTGTCTTAAAATTTATAGTGTGGCTGCTTGGGTTTCATGATAATTCGTGAATGATGTGGGAGTTGATGGCATAAAACAAATTACAGAGTTGTAGCTGAGGATTTATGAAAACCCTGGTGTGGTATAAAAAGATCACATTTCTCAGAAAGTAGGTGTCAGTTTCTCAACCTTGCCTCATCTCCAAAGCCATATGATGTTTAAAATAACTTTTATTTGTAGTATTAATGAGAAAATGTCACAGCACTAATACGTAACAGCACCTGTTAGAGGACTTTGTAATATTTTGATACATATCTTTGAAAATAACCCATAGGAACTTTTAAATCACGTTTGTAGATGTTAAAGAGAAGTAGTAATGATATTCAATTCCAGAAGTGACATTCTATAGTATATGTTTTGGTAGGACCTTGTTGTTACATTACCCAAGAAATACCTAAAAAGGTTGTACTGGTACTGGCCTCTGTGTTTACATACATGTATGTGTGTGTGTGTGTGTGTGTGTGTGTGTGTGTGTGTGACTAATATGGGCTGGGGATGAAGACATGTCAGGCCATAGAATTTCAGAGCCCATGGGACTTTAGAAAACATCCTTTACAATATGCTTGTTTTACAGTAAAAGCTAAGAAATGGAGGTGTATTGATGTTCCAAAGATTGATTAGCAGGTGTAGCACAGGGAACTAGGGTTCAGATTTCTATATCCAACTCCAGAAGTCTCCTTCGTTTATATAAATGGCAGCTCCACTGCTGAGCATCTCTTTAAGGAAGTTAGGTGAGCACTTTACCAACCAACCAGGAGATGCACCATCTAGACCATCTAGATCTAGAGCTTGGAATCCCCAGTAACGATTGAGAATACTCAACAAGTGCAAAATAACAATGCATCCTGCCCAGACTTGAGTCTTTAAAACTTCCATATCATAGGAATTGGTTCGCACCAACGTTCAGCATCTAGAAACCAGTTTATCTCTTAGCAGATATAAATGTGTTGTATTTGTAATTATGGATATTTCATGAATTTGATAAAGAATCATTGTAGGGAGGTATCATGGCTCAAGAACTAGGACCATTAATGGTAAATCTCTAGATTCTGAACTAAGCACATTGAACAAAGTAAAAATTAAGTTTTATGACTTAGTTTTTCTTTCTTTACGTTGCACATGCCATGAGATCCTCTTCTGAGATGGTTGAGTTTTAGTTGACTTGTCACCTGTGGTATATTTTTCCCATTGAGCAAAAAGCCTGCAAATTCAGCTTGGAGGATTTGCCTGAGGCAAGGTGTCATAATCATTCACAAATCACGACTTGTATCCTGTTTACACTACCTTTGCCTCCTCCTGGTCTATGGAACAGATCTCATTTGCCTTTCTCACAAAGGAAGAGTCCTACCAAGTCCTCTTGCAAAGCTGTGCACATATTCCCATGGGTGCAAGAGAATGATTTCATTGTGTCCACAAACCTGAATGACAGTAGAACAAAGAATACTAGAGTAAAAAAAATTACACAAACCCACACAATACTACTGGCCTCTTGTTGCTTTGTGTACTAAATGTATGCCATTATTATATTATTTTGCATGGGCGTGTGTGTGGAATGGGTAGGAGTGTGTGTGCATGTTCATGTGTGAGTGCATGTGTGTATGTGTAGATATGGGTATAACTATACTTGGGTCTACGAAGACCATAGGTTGATGGTTGTTTGCTTTCCACCTTATATACTAAAACAAGATCTCTCACTTGAGCCAGAGGCTGATCGTTTGGCTAGTCATATCTTACTGGCTTGCTTATTCTTTGGATCCTTTGTTTCTCCCTCCTGGGTTAGAAATTCAAGTGGCCACCACAGATAGCTGAATTTTTAATGTGAGGTAGGTATTTGGATTCTGGTCTTCACATTTGGACAGCAAATGTACTGAGCCATCCACTGAGCTATCCCCCCTACCACCAATTGACATTATTTTATTGACTATCCTCACTGTTCTCTATAAGATCACATTTTGTATATATGAGTGTGTATATGTTTATAGATGAGTAAAATCCAGAGACACTTAAGCCATATGACTAGGAAGAAGCAGAACTTAAATTTAAACTCACGTTTGCTTTTCCTTAAAGCCTGTGAAGTTGTTTAATCGGTCCCTTATCATGTTCCTTGCATGGCAGAGTTGCTGGCAGTCACAGCAGTTTATAATTCTAATTGAGCCACAGAGACAAAATACACAGAAAGATACATGCCCAGCTGAAGAGCTGAACATGTCTGCCTGTGGCTCAGCAAGTGAGCAAACCCTCATTTATAAAAATGTGCTGGACACTGGGCTGCAAACTGTCACAGGTCCCTAGAACTGGATGAGCCTAGTTTTGCCTTCAAAGACAGAATAGTGTGGTAGGGGCAATAAAATGTCCACATGAAGGGTAAGTAGCAGCATTGCATTTATATGATAATAGATGACAAGAGACACCTTCAGGGTAAGAAAGAATAATAAGATGTGAGGTTACTCCTTCCCCAGGAGAGTAGAGACTCACAGTTCAAACTATGCCAGAGAAATCTTTATGAAATTGGCTAATTTCATTTGAACTGGAGATGATTTCTGGGCTGCTGGCTTGCTGACCCCATTCTGGCTCTTAAGTTTGACTTTTCAAGGAAACAAAAAACCCAGCCTTTGATCAGAAAGACATAAGAGAAAGTAGATCTACCCTGTCATACACCAAACTGGCCAATACTTGTTTTAAATGTAACCTCCACCTATCCTTCCTTATTGGAGACCGAAGTACAGACAGTAGGTAATTACCAACTGGAAACGTTTTAATAAGATGAACATCTGGATGGAGGATAACAAACTTACAAACTATTTTTGTTTCAATTATGTAACTCTTCAGAGGAACACATTTTAAAATTTAAAATTAGGGGCAAGCCTCCCTATTGTTTCTGCCCTGTCACCATCCTGGGTGGTCTTCATGGCTCAGTAACGTGATCTGTAAACAGAACAATGACTGATCTGGAGCAATTGGTGAGCAGCGTTCAGTAATCCTTGTCTAACATTTCCTCATGAAATGGTCCATTGAAAAAGAGAAGGCCACCATAGCAGAGTGTTGGCTGCCCGCTTCTCCTGTCTGTGTCCTAAATATGTCACCTCAGCATGCCAGGCTGACATGTCATGGCCACACTGTCAAGCTTGTTTGTAAAAGCTACCCCAATTCTTGTTTTACATGCTCAGCGTGGTCTTCCATGTCTGGCTATACACTGCAATGTCATCAATCAACGCCACCCTGAATTCCACCCAACTTTGTCAGCACTGTGTTTACCTTTATCTGAAATGGAACTAGTGCTCCTCTTGCTGACAGGGAGCCCCAAGGACATGCGTAAGGGCTGGTTATTGTCAGGGTTCCCCCTTTGTGAATGACCCCATAGTCACCAGAGCCTCTGTGTCACCATTCTCTGATTTTGTGTGATATAACTCTCCTGGATGCCATCTTGCTTTGGATGTTCTAGCCAGAACATAGGTGGAGCACTCTTATGCTCCTATGCTTGCATGAGAGATTTTCTTGGTTAATCACACTGGGCATGAGAAGATAGAATATATCTGTAGTCATCTTTTGGATATCATGGGGAAAGCAGTACCAACAAAAATTTTTGTAATGCTCTGGTGTCTCTTCTTAGACAGAAAGGCTATTATGTTAACTAGCAGGAAACTTTGCATAGTTGGGTGGAAGTATCTTTTGTCTTCCCCGATATGGAGACCCTAGCTTACTTCTAGTTTCTGCATCTGGAAGAGAGCACAAAGGACAGGTTTGAGCTTGTGTACCTGCCAACATCTGACTCTAGTCTTCCTACCTGCTAGGTGACTGGTGGCCTAATTATTCCGAGGAAGTTAAGGATGCCCCAGACACTAATTCATTGGTTGTTACCTATGTGAGCTTCCTCTGTACAGGAAGCTCCGAAAACATGGGAGATCTTTCTGATCCTCCACCTTGTTACTCTCTTTTCCATTTTAAAACTCCTTAAAGAGTGAGGTACATCTCAAAGTAGCCTATGGAGAGATTTAGCTGAGATCAATTTCCGTAAGGTCTAGTAAATGATCAACTTTTTTTCCCTTTCATTTCATAGACAGATTTCTAAAGAACTACCCTTGTTCCTAGAGCACCCTCTCATAGCAACAGCAGAACTGATCATATTTGTCTCTTTCCTGTCAGCTATTTAATCCTGTGAGCCTTGTGAGCTTGTCTCTATTTGAAGTTCAGCTTGTCAGTGTCTATATAAAGTGAATTCAACTTATGTTCCAGAGGAAGGTCCCCTGTCACTGTAGCAGCTCTATGTTTGATGATCATTTTACTATTGGAGAGTCTTCCTGCTCGAACAATGGGAAGCCACGTGGACCCATGCTTATGCTTTCAATCTACCACCTCTGGCATCCCTCTTTTGGACAACTTCTGCACTCTCTACATCTTGATAGTCACTGTGAACTGCCTATTTCATGACCAGAACACAGGCAGTAATCAAGGAATAGAACCAGAAGGTTACCACACAGGTGGAATTTGTCAGTTCTACTTAAATCATGGAAGGCAAGAAAGAGGACATGGGTTTGATCTTTAAAGTTCCATAAGAAAAACACTAGCTGTGGTGGCATGTACTTACAATCTTGATGCTGGGGAGACCGAGACAGGAGGCTCTTTGCAACTGACTGGCTAGCCTGGTCTACTTGGTGAGTGCTAGGCCAATGCAGATCTGCTGGAAAAAGAAAAAAATGGATGATAACCAAGGAGTAACATTAAAAATGTTCTACAGCCTCCATGTGTACGTGCACATGTATGCACACACACATAGGCACATGCTTTGAGGGACTATTGGTGTTGACCACAATCAATTATGTCCTTATCTGAGTTTCCACCTTAAAGCAGAGTTATGGATCTCTACTATGGGTAAGGAAGCTGGGTTTGAGTAGATAGCCCAGGGAATTTCTGGGTGGCAATTACGTACATTAGAGTTGAGATGATTGTGTAACATTATATACATAGTCAGAGATAATATTTTCCTTGTTTCCAGAAGCTGACAGGCTTAAATGTTGGAACACTTAGGAGTTCTCTCTCCCTTCTTCTGTGCTAGATTTGCTTCTTACAGATTAAAATTAAAAAAAGAATGGAGAAGAAAGGGCGGAGAGCTAGAGGATCATAGCGCATTTCCCCAAGGTGGGAAATTGTCCTTGCCTGAAGGTGAAGGATGGTGTGAATGCTTGCCTGAAAGGCTCTTCAAGAAGGATTCCTTAATCAACAAGTATTTATTTAGCACTATTTCAAGAATTGTGCCTGGGGCTCTGGTAGGATAATAAAAGAAGTGTAAAATAGAATTCATGCCCTCCAAGAATTTATGCTCTAATTGAAGAGAGAAGAAATAATAAGAGGCAGGTTAGAATAAATGCTAAATCATATCTTTGAGAGGATAAGAACTCAAAGGAAGGGGAATGTTATCATGCGAGACTTGAAATAATCAGAGATGCCTCAGCAGAAGCAGAAGAGCCTGAAACAAGCCTTGAAAGATGAGTTCAAGATAGTTACAGTGGCCCCCACATTAATTAATTCAGAGTGTTAATTAATTCTGATCATAGGGAATGTGACCTAGGAGCCAGCACTACTGTCACCATTCTCCTTAATTACAAAGAGAAAGAATTAACCTATACCACGGAGCCATTTCAAACACATGGTCACCTTTGAGACAATTTATAGGCCTGCCACTTAAGTCATGGGGTTTCAGCTAATCGACCTCATTTCTCCTTTCTACATTTCCCTCCGCAGACATTATAACCTTTTAAAGTTTTTGAACTCTAACTTTGTATTAATCTGTTTTGCAATGTGAACAAAGTCCCCCTGGATATAGACTAGAGATTGGCCTGAGGACTTGAATTAAGAACCTCTAGGCCGAGAGATGGCTTACTGGGTAAAGTGCTTGCCATGCATACATGAGAACCTAAGATAGACATCTCAGATATCTTGTAAAGAGCAAGCATGTGTCAGAAGTATACCAATGCATCCACAGCAAGATAGAAGATAGAGACAGGAGAATCTCCACATCTCATGGGCCAGATAGCTTTGTGTATGCGGCAGCAAACAATGAAGAGACCCGGTCTCATATAAGGTGGAATGTGAGAACTCTGAAGATTTTCCTTCCACGTGCATGACCTCATCAGGCCTCATCATACACCCCACACACACACACACACACATCATATCTATCACATGCATATCACAGACATCTCACACATACATCAAATTCATATCTCATGCACATATCACTCATACACACATACATGTGTGCACATACACATGCATGAGTACATACACACATATCACACACCCATCACACATACCTCACACACATATCTCACACACACATCGCTCACACACACATGCATGAGTACACATATCATCTACACATACCTCACAGACAACACACATACACACACACACACACACACACACACACAACTTCTTTCCACATTTTATGACCCAGAAATGAGCTACCCATCCCAGCACCTTTGCTTAAGTGACCAGAGCAACCACCTCTTGTTTCCGAGGTGACAGCCAAATGGCATTGCCCAATGGTTGTGCTGTGTACCTCGAAGGGGATATTAGCTGCCACTTCCTGTACATCTCTTCACATGCCCTGGCAAAGCTTCTTTGTCCTTATTTGGTGTCATCTTGAATTAGCCTACAAATTGCAAAAGAGCCATTCCACACCCCGCCACACCACACACAGGCCCACTCACTTTTCCTTATCCTCGTAACACTCGTAATTCCAGGGAGAGCCTCTCTGCTTGCTCTGTGTGGAGTGATAATGATGTTGGTTCAGATTTGGGAAACAATTTCAAATCTTTTTTTTTTTTTTACTTAAACTTTGCCAGTTCTGTGACTCAAAAATGGAACTAAAATGTTGTCAGAACCAACATCCCCCACACAAAAATGCCATTTTCTTTATATAAAAGAGCACAAAGGAATGCTTCTCTTTTTGTAAAAGCACTTTTTAAAAAAAAAACAATCTCCCGTGTGCCCTCAGAAATGCTTGTTTTTCTTTATATAAAAGTAATAATGGGTAATTGTAAAAAATGAGTAAAACCCACCTGAATGCACACGTACATTTAGATAAAAGGGAACAAACAGAGAAAGATCCGGGCTTTCAAGAGGCTAATACTTGGCTGAAGGTCGAAGTCCTAAATAAATAACAAGATTGGATGGAACCTAGATCTCTTCAGGCCATTCTCTGGGTCGCTAGGGCTGACAGTGTGCTCGAAGACAGCACTGCCACCCTCTCCACTCAGGAGGGTTTATAATTCCATCAATACAATACAAAGGTTAATGGGATTACCTTCTTCCAACTCTATCACAGTAAACGCAGGCTTTATGACAACGTTTTTAAAAAAATGACCTCTCCCTACTTTATGCTGATCATTAACAAGATTATCTTACACTAGAGATTTACTATACCAAAGAGCATTGACACCACTAACTGCTATTAAGTGTGTGATACTTAGACTCTATAAAGTGGAGAAAAATACCTTGGTCAGCACCATTGGGGAAAACAGACATGGCCAGAGGCATTGAACCCGTGGAGAAGAGCTTTATTTTACAGGATCCTGTCTGCTATGCTGATCTCTGTGCAACTGCATTGATGAAAATCTCAGCACAAAACAAAATAGCTCACTTTATTTTTATATTCTTAAATGTGTTCCACTCTGCAGTAATTTCAGCAGGTTGTACATTACGACCCCAAAATTAAAGACTGAAGGCAAACGAAAGAACCAGAAACAATTGAATCTGTTCACTGGATACGGCTTCAAATTTTAAATTCTCAAATGTTTAGCGCTATGATGTCACCAAGGAATCAAGGTTTGTTTTTAGCATGGAAGTCCTGAAGCAGAAAGCAATGGGTAAAGAGATTTCCCCAGGAAGAATTCAGACAGGAGATTAAATAACTCTCAACAGCATACCATAAATGTTAACAGGCATTTATTTATTGCATGTTGTTCCTGAGATATCCAAGCCACCTCGAGAGAGTCTGGTGAAATGTACAGGCTCTGTTAAGGCATGCCCGTGCTGGTAGCAAAGACAGAAAGACAGTCCATAGAGGCTGGAGGAAAGATTGACAAGCACTCCAAGCAGGGTTTTTTGGATCTGGTCCCTGAGTGGTCCACAACAGATCCAGGGTGAGCAGAGGTACTATGGCAATCTGATTTTCTTTGGAGAGAAACTTTGGAAACAATACGTATATGTTAAAGCCAGTGTTATTGACATTGGCTTCTTTGTTGTAACAAACCAGTCCCTGAACAGTAAACCTTTTGCTTCATATCTAAGAGCATAGCATTTACTAATATGAGAAGTACTAGAGACTAGTAATAACGTGTTCTCTATTTGTATCTGTAGATACTTGAAAAAAAAGACAGTGTGAAAGTTCATGTGTTGGATACTTTTGTCACCATGACAAATATTTTACAAAACAATTAAAGCAAGGATTTGTTTGTAGTTTAGAGCTTGAGAGGATGCATCAGTCTGTCATACTGGAATAGGCAGAACAGTATGAGGTTGCTGGTCACACTGTGTCTGCCATCAGGGAGTAGAGAGAGATCAGAGCTGGAGCTTGGCTTGGTTTCTCCTTTTATTTTCTCTCTGTTCATGCCAGTATCTCAGTGCATGGGGTAGTGTTCCCACATTCAGGATGGCTCTTCCATCCTTAGTTAAAATTGTCTAGAACCAATCTCACAAATGCTCCCAGAAGTGCTTCTGCTGGTTGATTTTCAAGTCCCATCAAGTCGACAGTGAAAATTAACCTTCATAAGTCCATCCCTTGTTCATATCATGTTCAACCTTCCACTCAAAGACACATGCCTAACTCGGATGCCAAGTCCTGACCTATCCATGTCCTGAGGTCTCTGTGGCATGTTGGCTTACCCTTCACAATTCGCTGCAATACCCTCAGAGTCTCTGTGCAGAGGATATGGTCCTGCCTCTCATTGCCTGGCTCCTCGCAGCTTCCTATAATGTTGATCCAGTCCTCCAGAACCCCACAATTCTTGCACCATGTACACCTGTCAAATAAGCATCATGCAGATGTTGCTGCTAAGTTCTTCTCCCAGATTAACATGTAGTGATCACAGCTGTGGTGGCCTTGTATGCATGATGGCAGAACCTGGGAACATACTTTACTAGAAAGGTTTTGTTTGTTTTGTTTTTGTTTTGAATCAGGAAATTGCTTGGGTTTTTTTCTCAGTTCAACAGTTCTCTTTTCAACTACATTTACATTTTGTAAGCTGGAGCCTTTAATGCATGGCATCTGGTCATAAAAACATCTTTTCTTTTCTTTCTTATTTATTTATTTATTTATTTTTTATTTATTATTTAATTATTTAAGTCACATCATAATTTACTTATTCACACAGGGTTATAAACACAAAAAGGCAGGATGTGGGGAAGGGAATGACACCGAGCATAGGTGTTCAGGGGGAGTACAGATACCTTTCAGAACAGGATATCAGCTGGGTGAAGATTCAGGGGACAGGACACTATGATTCTGCCTATGATTCACTTGTCCTTATCTAAGTCGGTACTGTCCGCCGAGGCTGCCTATTTATAAGATCTTTGACTACTCAGGCTTTCTACAGAGGCTGCCTGTTTACAATAGCTTATAGCCTTCTGTTTCAGTGTTTTTCCACAGAGACCCAAGACTTTGTGTTAGCATGTATGTATGTCAGGCCTATTGCTGATTTTAGGCCTATGGCTGATTTTAGGCCTTCAATGTGTAAGCTGCCCCTGACATCTCCTCCCTTCTCTAAGTATAGAAGGACCTTGGCGATTCTAATCTTGCGAAAGCGGGGATAGAGGCCTGACCTCCAATAATTGAAGGGGACCTTGTAATGGCTCCGGTCCTCCTGTCGTTGTCCAGTGAGGCATGAGGGAGATAACCATCCTGATGTCTTTTTCCTGGAGAGGGGATACTTTTGACATCAACCCCTATGCAGTCAGGCTTGTCCCTCAGGGAACCCTGAGAGATATTTTTAACTTTTATCTATATTCCCTTGCAGTGCTTAGCCTCTCAGCCTAAGCAAGAATTCAGATCACCAGTCAGAGGGGGTTCTGGGTGTCCCCTCTCGTTTGGTCTAGGGGTGAAAGTCCCCTCTTTTAGGTTAGGTGGAGATGGGTTTTGGGAACACCCTGGATAAAGTAACAACCTCATCTTGAGTCTTGTGGTCCTCCATAGCTAACTTATGATAATGTATCTGAATAGGTTTTGCTACCAAATTATCTATCTGTTGTATCACAAAGTTAGTCAACCTATTTAAGGCCTGGGACCAAAAGAAATTAGCAAAAATAACCCAATTAATGGTCCCAAGATGGGAAGAAGTAGGGTTGACAATCATGGAGAGGTTGAAAAGCAATCCTTGTACCAGCTCTCATCTTTCTCTTTCTCTCTCTGTCTTTTCTCGGGCCTTCTCTGACCTTTTTCATGTTCTCTTTAACCATCCCTGTCTTGTCTATGTAAGGGCAACATTCTTCTTTAAGGGCTGTACACAGTCTTTTCTATTGTAAAAGAGTAAATCAAGTCCAATAGAGTCCTTTGCAATTTTTGGAGATCATTTCAGACAGCGAAACGAGGGATTTCTTCAGATTAGTGATGTCAATCTCTAGTTGTTTGGTGTCCTTGTCAATGGCCCATCAAAGGTCTGAGTGGTGTAAGTCTGGAGGCCAGCATCAGGATTAGAACTTCTACCAGCAGACATCACGGGTGTTTCATTTTTACGTGTTCTCAGGCTGGAGGCTTAGACCCTGGGAGCTCTGGTTGAATCTTTTGATACTCATTCTAAAAAGGACAAAAGCACCCTCACTTTGGTCTTCCTTCTTCTTCTTGAGTTTCATGAGGTCTATGCGTTGCATCTTAGGTATTGTGCAATTTTGGGCTAATATCCACTTATCAGTGAGTGCATACCATGTGTGTTCTTTTGTGATTGGGTCATCTCACTCAGGATGATATTTTCTAGCTCCATCGATTTGCCTAAGAATTTCATGAACTCATTGTTTTTGATAGCTGAGTAGTACTCCATTGTGTAAATGTACCACATTTTCTGTATCCATTCTTCTGTTGAAGGGCATCTGGGTTCTTTCCAGCTTCTGGCTATTATAAATAAGGCCGCTATGAACATAGTGGAACATGTGGCCCTGTTAGATGCATTTTGCCTTATAATTTTAGGACATACAGTCCAATACAGTAAGGAAGACACTGTGTTGAAGGGCAAAATAGATGGTCACAGTTTTATTCTGTATAGAATTCTAGCCCATGGATGATTGTCACCACATTCAGAGCAGGCTGACATGTTTTCTTCCATAAAGTGATTATGTTTGAATTTGGTATGTTTACTGTGAGGAAATTCTCTGACATTATGTGAATGCTCGTTTCCTCATGAAGCACACAGCTACCACTGTCTAGTCCTTGCAGATGTGTTCTATGTTTTCCATTTTGATCTTCATTATTTTATATTCATTGTTGGTATTCTATTGCAAGGTGATCTCATACTATTTTTCTCTCTCTTTCTTACTTTCCCCTTCTTCCTTCCTTTCCTCTTCCTCACTTTTCCTCCTCATTCTGGTATTTTGAAACCAAGATATTGGTACTAGATGTGGTGATTGCCATTAGACTGTCACTGCTCATTCACATTCTGAAAAGACAGCACTGTGAAATGTGTGTGTTTGTGTATGCAAAGATATGCACATGTATGCACACATACAAAATTATAGTCTATGTATATACATCACAGTCTATGTATATACTTTAGAATACGAATTCTCATTAGAACCTCACATTTAGTTCAACACAGATTGAATTCCTATTGTAAAGACTTTGTGAGGGCCAGGTATGATGCTGCATGCCTGGGGTTCACACATGTGGGAGGCTGAAGGAGGATCATTGTGAATTTGAATCCAACCTTGACTATGTAGTGAGAGAGAGGAAGAAAGAGAGAGAGAGAGAGAGAGAGAGAGAGAGAGAGAGAGAGAGAGAGAGAGAGAATTTATTAATAAAAATTGTAAAAACTATTTCTTTTGAGATGGACTATTACTAGCAAGCAGTGTTGAACAACCTACAAAGGATTAGATAAATATACAAAAGAAAACTGTTAACTTCTGCAGAAATAGTTGTAAATTTACTTCGGTGAAGGAGGATAAAACAGCCAGCTTATGAACTGTCATTGCAACAAAGCAGTTCTTGGTTTAGTGGCAGGCTGATCTGGAGATTTTCTATGCTATCAACTGAACCAATGTTTCCCTCTTAGCGATACAGGACTACATTTTCCTTGGTTATTGCTGTTTTTATAGAGGAGCAAACAAGATCACGGCAGAGCCCAAAATGATGTCCCAGAAAATGAATGGAGGAAGAAGTGCTTCCCCAACTCATACTTGTTGCACTTGAATTCTGATATTGTTATCCTCCTGACAACTTTGACAGGGAGAAGGAAGAGCCCATAGGAACAAACATGAAATGTTTGATTTTTGTGGCACTTCCCTTTTGTTCCAGGGAAACTAAATTAAGACTTTACTTCAGTTTCATATTGAGTTCTGCATATGTGTATGTTGTAGATAGAATAATGGATATGAAACCCGACTTTCTTTTGTTCTGCAATGTCCCTTTGTTTTCTGACTCTTGTGCAGTGAGGTAGGATGGTGGGACCCCCATACTGGACAATTAGATATGGGTGTTAAGTACCACTTCCATGCATGAATCTAACTTCTATATGGGTCTCAGTGTTTTCTTTCTTTTTTCTCTGGCACATGTCTATGACACAATGCGACATCCCAAACCCCTCCAAGAAGGTGGAGCCACTAGGAGGGTAATTACATGGCACTGCCAAATGAGAAGGAAAGAACAAACATGATGTGGTTGTCAGCTGTTTAGTAACTGACCAGGATAACACTGTGCATTAACTTTTAAAAGAAAGCAGTTAGCTTCGCTTGTGCTAAAGACTTGCTGCTTTGGACTGGGCAGTAAGAGGTCCTGAGTACAAGCTTGCTATCTTCTCTCTCTGGAACCTCTAATAGAGCAGTCTGATAAGTTCTACACTACATATATTGATAGATTTGCACTGTATTTAAATGGAAACAAAGATAACCAGAGATCGGCATGTTATATATCTTCTTGTGTGAACAGAGGACAGTAGTACCATATTTAAAAATAAACTTCCTTCGAAGAAAGAAACTGATTTGGACCTGATATTGTATCCTGTCTTGCATAATGATGCTCTATGAAGATTATTTCTTCCTGGCTTATAGCTGGCTTTATTTCACGGTGATTTCAGTATGTACTTTGTTACTTTTCTAATACCTTGTGGGGTCATTCCTTGGGACTAGGTTCTGGATTGCATGAAAAGAAAGATGGTTTAGCATGAGCACACATTACTCTCTTCTTCCTGACTTCATGAAATTGTAGCATCTGCTTCAAGTTCCCACTGACTCAACTTCCCCACTATGATGAATTGGGTTCCACTCTTGGTGCCATGGAAGGAACACAGCACATGCCTTTGTTTACCTATCATTGTCTCGAAATTACAAATGACAAACTGATACTGAATCTGTCATGTCGGCCATCTTTCTTTTGAAACCATGGCTTCAGAAGCATGATTGATGGTCTCCATCCACACTCATTTGGCATATATCCATACTCACTCTCAGATGATGCAGATGGAATGTCCTAATCTCATATTTAGCACTGTAGGTTGGATGAGTATGCTGAACTGCACACTTATAGCTGAGCAGAGCTCCTTACTGTCCTCTCTTGTTCTGTAAGAGACCCCATGCTTTCCCATTCTACTTTCTATTGTCATTTTTCTTGTTCATTGCTCTTCTCAACTGCATTTTTCATTCTGTCTTATTTTTCTCCTCTTTTTAGTATATTGTTGATTCCTCAGCAGTGGTGTATTTGTTGACTTGCCTTTTTGGTTACATCTTCTTTTAATAAGGAAATCTGTCTCCTGGTGTCTCCTTGCCTAGGGGTATGCTTACTTAAAGTGTAAAATGTCAAACTCTACCGAGGCTGACAATAACCCTCTGGGTAAAGAAGAACCAGCCTCTGTATCATTAATCACTCAAGACGTAGACAATAAATACCAGCAATCTCAAAGAAGCTAAGACTGGAATTAACTCGGTTTTACATCTTCTTCATCCCCCTCCTTTAAGAGTACAAACCTTCACATGACCAGTTGCCATGCCAAAGGTCAACAGAAGTAGCCATAGATCAAAGAGTCCTCTTGTAATACCAGTGCTGGTCCTAGTAGCTGCTGGAGCTTGATATAACCACTGAGCGTCATACCAGTTCAGAAGACACAGGAGCATTCGTTAGTTGAGACTGGCTTCAGCAGCTGGTGTCACAGTCTGTGATGTGGACGAGGGGATATGGGAATAGACAGGTGGCCAAAAACCGACCTTTCTTCCAGCTTGACTAGCAGAGATGGCATTCCCAACTGTCCTGGCTTAATGTCCCTTAAAAACCACAGCAGCATGACCCTGGAGAGGCTGCAGAGAACTGTAGCTTCCTGTTTAACAGACCTGAAAGCTGGGCCTAATGATACTTTGCAAGGTCACGATCTTTCTGGACTGTTACACAAGCATGAAGAAGTGTGTGGAGGCATTATCTTGGTTTGTACTATAGCAGAGTGAAAAATGATCACAGATTTATTTCACAATGAAATTATCTGGCTTCCAAAATGTTTGTGTCTGGTATATACATACTGGGATTCAAGAGTATTCTTTATAGAAACAATGAAAATTATTGACACTATCCCAAATTATTTTAACACACACACACACACATAGTGGCAATGGTTTTATATGTATATAAATGGTTATATATGTATGTATATGTATATGTATGTGTGTTGGGTTTGGTTGTTTTGTTTTGTTTTGATTTTTTGAGATAGGATTTTTCTGTGTAGTCTTGGTTGTCCTGGAACTAACTCTGTAGATCAAACTGGCTTCAAATTCTGAGATCTGTCTGCCTCTGTCATCTGAGTGTCAGGATTAAAGGTGTGAGCCACCATGCCTGCCTGTTTAAAAAAAAAAGATTTTAATGCTATGTTCTATGACCATTTAAGTTATATATAATTTTTATTTATCATTATAACATTACTCAGTCTTATTCAAAACATATAGTTAACATACAGAGTACAGCTTATTTTATTATATATATTATATATATATATATATATATATAATTAGATAAAATTTTATCTGAAGTATCCTGGGTCACTTCAAAGATGATGGTATAAACTGATGGAAAGCATGTTCAAGTCACAAATGGATTTCAGTACGATTCCTAATCATGGGTCTTACACATTATGAACATTTTAATAAGTATTTTAGAAAGCTCTAAAATGTACCAAGGCAAGGTAACTTGAACAGCCTGGGAAATCAGTGACTCATCAACTGGTCGTTTATAAATCATATGTAAAGTCTGTTATAATGAAAGCATCTACACTTTCTTTTCACTTTTCCAAATGGTTCAAAATGACAAGCATCACATCTGTTGTAATTCAGTTGGAACTGAAGTTCTCGGATCATGTGAATTGACACAAATATCCTCTCCCACCATTCTGACCAATTTTAGTCTTGCTTTTATATCTTTAAGTAATTAATTATAATGAAAACTAATCTATCAGACCTTCTTTACCTTAACAATCCTGTGAGCTACAAGACATGTCAGCTTTCTTGCATAGTTTGCTTTTAATATGTTAGAAAAGTATAAATGCTGATGATTGTCTACAGAACAATTTCCATAGGCCATACCAAAGGCCACTAACAACCCTTAAAATGAGTTAGGAAAATACAATTGCTTCAGTTTGAATTAACAATCAACTAAGACTTATATTCAGGAAAATGAGTGGTGTTAGCTCTTTCTGCTAGTCAACCTAGTGGGTCAAGTTTAGTTTAAAAGGGCATTCATTAAAGTGTTTCCAAATAGAGAGTTTCAGTCATATATAGAATCCTATAAAAGTTCCTGTATGATATTCCCATTTTAGCAACTTACCTATCTACCTATGATTGTGTCTATAGAGCCAAGGGAAGTGGAAAATCATTACCACTATTCCAATAAATCAGGTCAAGCGATAGCTATCACTGAATTTTGCAGGTATTGTTGACATTGTTATGGTTCAGATGTGGAATGTCCCACACAGTCTCCTGTGTTTGAACATGCAGTCCCAGCTGTTTGTACTATTTTGAGAGGGTATAACACCTTTATAACTGTATAGTAGTTGGTGTTTGTGCCCAAGCACAGTGCAGTAGAAAAAATGACCTTACTGGCTGCAAAGTAGCTTTGCTACACTAACATTGTCTTAAGCAATGGGAACACAAGATTTTCCAAGAAAAACTGTTCACATTTGCCTTGCCATAACTGTCAAAGTGATCAAGTCCCTTGGCTCTGGACTCATCTGGACTCAGACCATGGGGATTGAAAGGTAACTTTAAAATTACCTACTGTTTTAAGGAAGAAAGATACTTATCTTGGCTCATGTTTTTAGAGGGTTCAGTTCATGCTTATTTCAACATATGTGCTTAGGGAAAGCATCAAGTTAGTTAGAGCTTGTGAGGGAGGAGTTCTTTCATCTCAGACAACAGGAAGTAGAGCAGCATTTTCTTCTGTGGTCTTATGGTTTTGAAGCGGGGTCTCACTTTGTAGCTCTAGCTGGGGCTGGAATTCTCTATGTAGACAAAGCTAACCTTGAACTCACACAAATCTACATACAGGCCTATGAAGACACATGACTCCTCACAAAGCATTTACTGTCTGTTCTGAAAAATCTCTGTGATGGTAATGATAACAGTTTTCTGTCTCTAATATTTAAGGAAAGAAATGGAAATGATATAAAAATGCTATCAGTGCAGGGCCTATCCACCTTGCTGGAGACTTATTCTCCTTCTGGGCCCACAACTTTGCTGGGACAGATCCAGTGCGCCAGACCTCCTTCCATACCCAGAGACAGTCTGACTACTCGAGGAGATCCATCATAATAAGGCTCACAGGAGGGACAGGCTCCAGTCAGAGATAGCAAGGCCAATTAACACCAGAGATAACCAGATGGTGAGAGGCAAGTACAAGAACAAAAGCAATACAAACCAGTGTCCCTTAGAATCATCAGAACCCAGTTCTCCTACCAGAGCAAGTCCTGGATAGCCAAACACACTTGAAAAGCAAGATTCTGACCTAAAATCTCATCTCATGAAGATAATATAGAACCTTAAGAATGACACAAAAAAACTCCTTTAAAGAAATACAGGAGAACACAGGTAAACAGGTAGAAGGCCTTAAAGAGGAAACACATAAATCCTAATGAAATACAGGAAAATACAGTCAAACGGGTGAAGAAATTGAACAAAACCATCCAGGATCTAAAAATGGAAATAGAAACAATAAAGAAATCACAAAGGAAGGCAACCCTGGAGATGGAAAACCTAGGAAAGGATCAGGAGAATACAAGATACAGAATACAAGAGATAGAAGACAGAATCTCAGGCATAGAAGATGCCATAGAAGATACTGACACAGCAGTAAAAGAAAAGTGCAAAAAGCTGCTAAACCAAAAACATCTAGGAAGTTCAGGACACAATGAAAAGACCAAACCTAAGAATAATAGGAAGAGAAAAGAGTGAGTTTCCCAACTCAAGGGCCAGAAAACATCTTCAACAAAATCATAGAAGAAAACTTTTCTAACCCAGAGAAAGAGATGAAAATTTCCTGAAAGGAACATCAATAGCTTAAGCTCTAAAATCAATAATTGACAAATGGGATCTGTCTAAAGGAAATGCAGGGACAAAAAATGGAGCAGAGACTGAAAGAAAGGCCATCTAGAGACTACCCCAACTTGGGATCCATCTCATCCACAGATATCAAATCCCAACACTATTGGTGATACCAAGAAGTGCTTGCAGATAGGAGCCTGGTATAGCTGTACTCTGAGAAGCTCTGCCAGTACCTGACTAAGACAGATGCAGATACTCACAGTCAACCATGGACTGAGCCCGAGGACCCCAAAGGAAAAGTTGTGGGAAGGAATGATGGAGCTAAAGGGGATTGCAGCCCTATAGGAAGAACAATTACCTGACCCCTTCAGAGCTCCGAGGGACTAAACCACCATCTAAAGAGTACACATGAGTGGGTCCATGGCTCCTGCTACACATGTAGCAAAGGACTGCCTTATCTGACATCAGTGAGAGGAGACATTTGGCCCTGTGTAGGCTTGTTGCCCCAGCAAAGAGAGATCCTAGAGGAGTAAGATAGGAGTGGATGGGTGGGTAAGGGTGCACCCTCTTAGCAAAGGGAAGGGGTGAGAGAGTGGAGGGTTTACAGAGGGAAGACAGGGAAGGGGGCCATTTGAAATTTAAATAAATAAAATAATAAAAAATATTGTCAGTAGGGAGAAAAGGTGGCTTTTTTTCTTTTTCATTGTTTTTGAAGACTTTGTACTATGATTATGTAGTATTATTACAAATATTAACTGTCATCAGTACAAGGTATTCTTCACTATAGAATGATGTCCATTGCATTTGTACAGCATGTAGTGTTTTGCTATATGATAAAATATCTCTTACACCCTTAATATATTTTTCTGAAGTGGTGACTTTGGCAAGGCTAGCAGGCTAGAGTCTAACACACACACACACACACACACACACAACATATTCATATATAATATATATTTGTGTAATACATATTCCATATAAGTATTTGGAATTATACATACCATCATAATTACATATACATCTGTAAGCTTTGCATAGTAAGGGTGATTTCTAATATATGTAAGGTTGAAGTCAGATCATGGTATGATTGATGAACCAGAATTGTACAGCTGACATTTCTCTGGTTCTTCTTTGGTATAATTCAAAGATGGAACTCTTGACAGCAAAAGTTGCTCTTTTTACTTTTCTTTCTCTCTTTTTCTCTTTCTCTCTCTCTTTCTTTCTTTCTTTTCTTTCCTTTCATTTCTAGATGAGAGCTTCAGAGATGAAATGATCTTCCCTTGGTCATCTCCCTAAGTTATGTTTTTGGAGCTGATATTGTCAACAGCTAGGAAGTATCACAGTACTTATTGGGTGGTAGAATATGACAAGACAAGGGCCATGATAAGACATAGAAAGAAAGCTGGAAGGGCTCAAGTTATTCAATTATGGAATCTACTCATGGTTCATAATATTTACAAAGGCTTCTTAAATAATGAAGAAACTGAATACAAAAATTCAAGCAAGTACACCTCACATGGTAAAATATAATTGGTATATTTCAACTCTTTTGATAAATGTACTGGGGACATTCTCTAATGGATACTAAGGATAAAGTAAGTGAGACTTCCTCTTTCCTAAAGGAATTTAGAGGCTTGGTGGCAGAGGAAGGAAACCTGATTACCACAAACATAGTTAGCAGCCAAAATACAAAACCACCTAAGTTATATTTTAAGATATGACAGATTTTTGCCGTGGAAGGAGTAAACTTTCAAGGTGCAGTGTGAAACAATAAAGACCATTTTATAACTGTACATTGTTTCCAATTAGGTTGCCAGAAAAATGTGTGCATGCCTGAGCGCGCGCACACACACACGTAGATGTAGATATAGATAGAGATAGATATAGATAGATATAGATGCACATTCTAAGGACAAAAGGTACTACTCTAGGGATGTCCAAAGTTTTCAAAACCTATGTAAATATCCTTTAGGGAAGGCAGATTCAGTGAAGATAATACTGGCATGTATTGAGTATCCCAACCCATCAAGTAAGTCCCTATGTCCTCTTCACTAAATAAAGATGTGATCTATCCCTATCCAAAAGCATTAGGGTAAGAAACAATAGAATTGCACACTCAGCTAGTGGATTCTAGTGGTGCTGAGTTTTCAAATACTCATGCATTCCTTTTGATCACTAGCCAACTGCTCCAAACACATACCTCTTGTTCTACATTTCTCGAATGGTGCCCCTCAAATGTCAAATAAACTTTCTGCAATTTCAAATTACATAATATCTCCAAAGAATAAATGTGAGTGAGTGAGTGAGTGTGTGTGTGTGTGTGTGTGTGTGTTTAATGCATACGTGTGGGAATGTTTTTCTGGCAAACACATGTCAGGATCTGTTTAAGCCCTTTGCTTTGTGCTCAAATGTCACCCTGCCAGAATTCATTACATCTTGTTTATTAATTAATTAAAATATATTTATACAGTACAGGCTTTATGAGATGGAGTAAAAAAATAACGTTATGAGAGGCATCCTCCAGACAGTTCTGCTTTTCTCGGATGGAAAGTAGGGATGCAATTTCAGCATTCTCTGCCAATACCAGTGTAAGCTTCAGATTCTAGGATCACTTAGCAATTAAGGATGGAAAAATCAAAGGAATTACTGTAGATCCAGGCCTGGTAATGAGATAAATGTATCGTTTCTAGACAAGTGTAAACTCTTAAATATCAGTCAAATGTTTTGATAAGCAAAAACACCTCCCTAAGTAACACACCCATACTTTCTCCCTGTCCCACAACAAAGACATGGAAGGGTGGAATAGAGACGTAAAGGAGGAGATTAAGAAGGCTCTGAACACTCAATGGATACTTGCTGGACTTCTATTGGCACCTGTGACTAGACTGGATGCCTCTGTGATCTTTTTGTCAAGATTTCCTTTTTCCCCACGCCAGTGGCACCAGATCACTGACCTTAACATCCTTGTATAGTTTAGATTTCAATATTCCACAATGTCCATGTGCTAAAGGCTTGGTCCCATGGCTATTGGAGAGTAGTGGGACCTTTCGAATATGCAGCCTGGTAGAGGAAAATAAAGTCACTGAGGCTATGCCCTCAGAGGTAATACTGAACTGCTGTCTACTTTATTTCCTCATTGTTTCTGGGCCACCATGAGATGAAGTACCCAGCCTCCCTACACCTTGTGTTCCCTGATGTTGTGCTGGGCTGCCCCAGGTCTATTGCAACAGAGCTAAGCAACCATACACTGAACTATAATGTAGTCAAAATAAGTCTATGTTCCTTTTCATTTCTTTACCAGAAGTATTTCTAATAGCAAAAGAAGAGCTAAACAATGCATACCCTACCTACCTTAAATTTCTTTCCTTGGCCAAATGGAGTTAAATAGGTCATCCCAATCCCACAGAGTCACACTTTCAGTGGAACAGCATGGGAGAAACTCATCTGAAAAGAGTCAAATATAAGCACATGATAACATGTCTCTTCAGGATAGCCAAGCTCTGCATGGTGATACAGGCCTATGAAATCCCAGCTACCTGGGAGGCTGAGGACAGGTCTTTTGAGTTCAAGGCCAGAGTGTGCTTGCAGCGTGAGTCAAAAGTCAGTTTGGTAATTTGATGAGACTCTATGAAAATCAAGAATAAAGTGATGACTGGGGACGCAGTTCAGTGTCAGCAGAGCAGTTGCTTGCAAGCCCTGGGTGATATTCTCATTATGAAAAAGCAACAGTAGCAAAACATGTTAGCTCCTCAAAGTTATGTGCCTGGAACTTGGCATTGAAAATACAAAGGCTTATACTGACAGATCCAGGTCTTGGCTACAGAAGTGGTGAAGATAGCTATCATTTGTGCAAATGATTATTACCCTGAAGATATTTCAAGTGTCGCTAATAGAGTTTACTAGGCAAGGAATGCATGAAATATGTGTTACTTATATACATTGCATATATATGTTCATATATCCATTACACATGTATGTTCATATATATATACATACATATATGTATACATGTATATATATATACACATACATAAATGTATACATAATACATATATATATATATATGTATGTATGTATGTATTCTATGAGTAATTCTAAGAAAATAGTAATGTATAATTGGAAAAAAAGGGCCAGAGAGATGTCTCAACAAAGAACTATGCTTGCCTTTAAATGTGAGGACCTGAATTTATGTAACATTTACATGCTCATGCACATGCATATTTAATCAATCAATCAATATATGCAATAAAAATAAATTTGAAAATTAGAAGATGCCAAAATTTTCCTCAACCCACCCCACCCACCCACTCCAAATAACCCTATAGAATCAAGCAAAAACAAGAACATTACAGAAAAAAGTAGACCATGGCAAAGAATAAAGAGAGAGTGCCAAGGCAGGATGGCTGGCTTACCCTTGTCTTCCATCAAGGACTGAGAAAACAAAGCTCTGTGGCTAAGAGAGTGTTAGCAATATATAGTTGTTGAGCTTCTGCTGAATGAGGTATCTGAAGAAAAATCAGAACAAGAAGTTAGTTCTGGACAGTACTCAAGCAAAAAATATTTATTTATACTGGCCTCAGTACCTACATAGGAATGAATGAGAAAAATAAAATTGGGTTTACTCTAAGTTTTTCTTTAAAACTGGCTTCCCAGGAACATGTCTGCTTATAGTATGAGGCACAGCTGTTTTTGATAAGTTGCCCACTGTCTGTTCAATGGCATCAGTAGCCTTTACAAGTTGTAAGCATTGGCTGTCCACTTCCAGCTTGCGGGTTGTTCATAGTTGATAATCAATCTTTTTTAAAAAAAACAAAGTAGTTGATTCAAGAACCAAACAGTCATGGCTCTGAGTGACTCCTCTCAAAGGGCTGATTTTCCCCTTTCCTTAATATCTTTAGAACTCTCAAACAAACAAGGGAAAATATATTAGTCTACTTGAGTCATGCAGTTCTCTATTCTAAAAGGTAGATCTACAAATGGAATCTGAGATTTCTGCAGGGGTGCTGAGCACATCTGCCTTCTATTAGTAAAACTTGCTGAAGTTTAAGTGTGGCGAGGGGTCATCTGACCTCATGCTTCATTTAATAGGTCAGGGAGCAGGCTCACAGAAGTGCAGCCAGCCACTACGGCTAATGAGAAAAGTTCCTGGGTCTGCACTCCCTGCCCGACCTTTGCCTCTGAGCTGAACTACTTTTATGACAACTGACCTCACAGAGATGCTAGAAAAATGAAAGTTTCCAGAAACCACCAAGAAATAACCCCATGTACTTTCAGATGAGATTTCTGAATATTTCTCAGGACCTTAGGCTAGGTGTTGGATTTGGAAGTGTAGTTGAAATGGCAAGTAGCTAGAAGAATGCCTATTACTGTACATTAACCTCTAGATGTCCCCTGTGCAATGGGGACTTCATACTTTCTACAACCAAGCTTTAATATAAAATAGTGGTGTGAAGTAACATATGTTACATGTAATATGACAGACATTTGATTTACTTAAGAGTACCCTTTCTTTTGTATAGTTCCAAATCTATACAGACAGATTGGAGTAGACATTCCAGGCCAAGGTAGATAAGAGCTTGCTGATATACTGTGTTTATTCTGCCCTGTACTTTACTTGCTATGACAGTCTTAGATTCTACTGTTTTTGGGGGGAGGAATGGTACAAGTGATAAAAGGCTGTTTGACCCATGTAGAGTTTCACATAAGCAGAAGAAACCTTTGTTGTGTTAAACCACTCAGAAGTTCAGACGTGCAGCCTTGTCAAAAGGGAAGTTTGTGATAGCTACTTACTATTTTTTAATCACCACAATGACTTCCCTGTGTCCTTTCCCTTCTATTCTTTGAACTTTGTTAGAGATCCAGGAGTGGGATCTAGTGATCTCAGAATTTAAACTTTTCTTTTATCGGAAGGGAAACTTTTCTTTTATTATTTTGAATTTCATCAGGTGTTGTGGATTTTATATTTTTTTCAAAGGGGGAAGAGGTTAATTACGATGAAAAAAATATCTCAAAGTGATTATTCTCTGCTTACTGTTACTAAAAGGAAAAATTGGCCACATTTTGTTTTGCATGAATCTGTACCCAAATGTCTCAGTGGAGTGCACAGCAGCATTCTGCTATTTTTCCTACTGCAGGGAAGTTTCCTAATTCTTATGGCAATATTATTTCATCCTTTATCATCATAATTGCAACAAAACAAGTATGGTAAGTAATCTAAAACTGGGTTTCTCCTTTATTCTTGTCCTCTCTATTTTCTGCTGAGAGAGCTTCAGCTCTGGATGTGTGACCCGACCTGCGGTCCAGTTATTCGTGGGGTGTCGAGGGGGACCTCACCTGAAAAGGAACATGGGCCGAGAGAAGGGATGGAAGACCAAGCAAAAGGAATCTTGTCAAGGTCTCACTTTAATGCGGGAGTGGCTTACAGATATATTCTTAGGCAAGGGGGGAAGGGGAACAAGGGACAGGGTGGGGGTTCTATCAACTCTCGATAGGGTCAGTCATCCAGTGGAGCATTCTGCGGTTTGTCCGGAATGTCCCTGGGTGACGGTTCTTTAGAACAGGAAATTCTTTCTTAGCTGAAGGTCAGGTTCTTCCAAAAGAGGCAGTTATTGCCCTAGACCATCTTACTGTCGTAACCAGCTCCCAGGAAATGCCAGACGTTCTTTAAGTTCTTGAGACCTGAGACCCGAGAAAATCCTTTCTTAACCTTGTACTGACAAGTCTTTCCAGAACAGCAGGTAGTTTCCTGAATTTGGCTCCTGACAGATGTGGCCATCCAAGCTCTAAACTGTGTTGCCTTTCTAGAGCCAGTTAAACTGTATTTGATGTATTTACAAAAAGATAAAGAAATATAGAATATATTCTATGGGTGTGTGGTGAGGTATGGGAAAGAGGATGTCTTCGTGGGCCTCAGCATGGGCCCGCAAAGACATCCCGTTTTCCCTGACGACCAGCCACATGACAGTATAGTATAGTATAGTATAGTATAGTATAGTATAGTATAGTATAGTATAGTATAGAATAGAGTTTATTTAGGGCATGGGGAGGGGACTTAAGAGGGTAGTGGAGGCAGAGAGAGAGAGAGAGAGAGAGAGAGGAGAGAGAGAGGAGAAGGAGAGGAGAGAGAAGAGAGAAGAGAGAGAAGAAGAAGAAGAAGAAGAAGAAGAAGAGAGAGAAGAGAGAGAGTAGAGGCTAGCCATGAACATGTGGAGAGAGGGGAAAGGGAAGGGAGAAGGGGGAGAAGGGGCAAGGGGACAGAAGGGAAGCAAGAAGGCAAGAGAGTAGGAGATCAAGAGAGCAAGAGTGCAACAGAGGTAGGGGTGGGGGAGAGAGGAGCAAGCAGCCTCTTTATAGTGGGCCAGGTCTACCTGGCTGTTGTCAGGGTGGAGTTTAGACAGAATGCTAACAATATTGTCTGGGCTCTCCCATTGCTAAATGTGATTTTTGTGACAGGAAGTCATGTGTGCTGCATCCACACATGTTTTTAAAAGGAAATTGCTAATCTAGACTTGAAAAGACAAAATCATTTATTCCTTCATCCCTGGAATCTAGAATAATATGTTCAGGGTGTGTGTGTGTGTGTGTGTGTGTGTGTGTGTCTGTCTGTCTATCTCTGTGTAAGTGGAAAGAAGAGGAAGGAATGTAGTAGGAAGTGAGGATCATAGGCTAATCGGGAGGGGAATGAGCAAGACCATAGAGCCTGCTTCTATAGATGGAACTTGGATTTTTAAACATAATGGCTTCAAAGCAGAGGGGGTATTATTTTGGGGAGGGAACTAGATTTGTGAGTATGGTTAGAAAGACAAAGGGCAATGAAGGGACAGATATGAGCAGAGCACAATAATGTACATGTATGAAACTCATATATTTTCTATGCTTATTTGAAATTGATAAAAATTACTATACAATAGCAAAATTGAATTACCTACTCTTCACTTCCTCTCCCCTTTTCTATTTCCTTGGGAGTTATGCTGAAGGGCCAATTTAGTTGTTTTCTTTTTAGATTTACTTATTTTTATTTTATAAGGGTGGATATTTTTCCTGCATGTATGTCTGTGTTTGACATGTGTGCTTGCAAAGGCCAAAAAGGAAATTGGATTCCCTGTGACTGGAGTTGCAGATGGTTGTGAGTTGTCATTTGGGTGCTGGGAATTGAACTCCCATCCTCTCAAAGAGCAAGAAGTGCTTTAATCATTGAGCCATTTCTCTAGTCCCACAGGGACCAATGTCAATTATGCAACTCATCACTACCTGAAAGTAGTACTACACAGATAGTACCACCATGCAGTCTGGGGATACGGATTCTGAGTCAGAATTCTGCTGGGGACTTTGTTCTGTTTTTGACATGGTACCTGCTCATGCTGATGGTACTGATCTAGGACATGTTTAGCATAAGAAAAAAAGAAACTATGAGCCTTGGATGTCTCTAGAAGCAGAATTCCATCACTTACCTTAGATCATCCCTCTCTACATTGTTTAGTTGTTTTCATTTGTTTGTTTGTTTGTTTTTTAGACTTTTGTATGTCTTGAACTCGAGATCTGCCTGCTTCTATCTCTTGAGTACCAGGATTAAAGGTGGGCACAGTGTTAGGGTTTGCAAAATTGAATGTCTTTGTCATCAAATGAAACATGTATAGTTAAATGCAGCATGGTTAAACAAGCACATTTTTAAGGTGCTATATCTGGGAGCCAACCCACCTTTGCCAGTGCTTTTGTTTGTAGACACTTGGGTCAGAGTTGACCATCTCTACTTCCTAAGTCAGGAAGAATTCTGCTTTGTTACTAATGAGAAGGAACCATGGATACCATTCTTTCTTTTTGCCATTTGTTCTCAACCAGATAAAATGAGGAAATATACTGATAGTCCAAAGTAAGGTACTAATATGCCCACTACTTCCTGAGGTGGGGCAAGCGGGAGAAGGGAGGGAAAGAGGGAGGGAAGGAGGGGAGGGGAGGGAGAGACAGACAGACAGACAGAGAGAGAGAGAGAGAGAGAGAGAGAGAGAGAGAGAGAGAGGAGATTCTGGTACTATTGTAAAGTGTCTGTCTTTTTTTATTCACATAGATAACATGATAAGCTTCATTAAGAGGCACTTATCAGTATAAATTTACTTTTGAAAACCTGGAGAAAGCAAAGGTCTTATAACTGTCACTATGTAATGGGAAGATAAGGAAGCACATTCATCACCACTAAAGTGAAATCTGTGCTCTCAGTAGGACCCCACGGCAACTTCATTAGTGACCCCTGATGCCAACCTGATGACCCTTAATTTTACACAAAAATACAGTTTTATTTGTTTGTTTACTTATTTACTTTTCATATGTGGAAGTTTGTAATTTGTTCATTGGAAGCTAACTAAACAGCTTCTCTATAGCTGAAAAATGCTTTCAGTCTCCTTTAGATGATAGACACATAAAATCAGTACAATTCACAGAACTACAGTGGGGGCATGTTACTGTTACCAATATACCTTGCTGACAACTACACAGAAGTAAATAAGAAGAGCAGTCAAATTCTTAACCCCACTCTCCTTCTCCTTTTCTTGAATGAAGGTTCCATAGCCTCTGTCCCCAAAGTGTTTGCGATGTACAGCATGTGTCTCCATGTGTGGAGAAAGGCAAGCAAGCCAATGAATAATTAAAGGACTGGAAGACCATAGCCGGAGTGTGAGAACACAAAAGCAGCAGGGGCTTGATTCTGCCTGGAAACATAAGGCAAGTGTTCACAGAAGATGCCCTATTGGTTGGAAGAAATGGGTGAGAGATTTGATACATAAAACATGACCCATTTGCTTGTAATTAGCATCAGTCCCATCTAGACACTGTACAAATATACACTCTAGGGCACACGAAGATGAGTGAATTGAAATCTGCAGTTAAAACCTTCTCAGGTGAATTGTGTCTACATGAAGAATCACGGCTAGGTTGATGGTTCTTACTGTGTCTGGATATTATAATCAGCCAAGAGTTTTGAAAAAATTATATGTGTCCAAAGTCTCTATTTCTAGAATTTCCATAAGTTGCCCCGAGGATCCAAGAGTCAATGTGTAGTTTAGCTACAGGCATGTGTTTGATTGTTCTGGAATTTTACGCTTCTGGGGTCACAAAGTGATAAAAGGGATCAAGCAGACACAGTGAGGCAGCATTCCAAGATTCCGAGAGAATCTTTTAACTTTCCAACCCATAAATCTGAAAGTTATGGAAATTGTTATGACTGTCTGCTGGTGCCTGGGTCTCAAGCAAGCATCCACAGAGGAAAGTTTAGCGTGCCTGGAGACTAGGGAGTGAATGGAATTGGAAGGTCTCCAAGTGCAGGGCTCTAAGTAGGACATTGGTTCAAGGAGGAGAATCTTTTTGAAAACCTTGTTGATGGCTGGTGAGCAAAGGATTACTGGTAATTCTGGAGAGAGGTCTTAGATAAGGCCAGGATGAGTCTCCTTAACTTTCATAACTTCTTTATGATTTTTGTCTATCTAGTTCTACTGCCTGTCTGCCCTTGCTCTAGTTGGAGAGAAAGAATTTAAACCCCAGAATCCCTCACTGATGAATATTACAGGTCCCATGGCATTCTCACTAGGTCCACTGCAATATTTGGGCTAAGTTCCAATCAGAAAATTACTTTCTTATTGACTGTAAATTTCACACCTCCAACATGAAGACTTCCCATAACACACACTCTCTAAATTGGCTTCAGGTCCTGCGTGAGACCAAGTATGACACATACCCTCAAATGGGCTTCAAATTGAGCCACAGCCTTGGCTAAACATATTTTAATGACAACACATAACATTCAGGTCACCGAAAGAATATTTCCCTCTTCATATGATACATGTGTTGCTGGCATAAAAATTATATGACTTACGTCCCCTTTCAGCAGCGGGAGGGTCGAGAAATCTTTTTCACTTTCAGTCTGAAATTACTCTGTGGTATAAATTATTACTCACAGTTCAACACTTGCTGTGTGCAGCCCAGAGGTGGCTGCCTTCTCAAAGGCTCTGTGATTTATAGGAGGAGGCAGAAGGGCTAGAGTGCCTCTGAGCAGACATGTACCTGCTTGCTGTTCCTTCTGTCAAATGTGTCAGAGGGTTGAAGAGATGACCCCACAAAAATCACATGGATCAGACAATCAGGGAGAAGCCTTTGAAATGGTGATGAAGAATAACTGGGGTGCATATGTGTATTGGGCAGTTACTAGGAAACATCTCCTCTACTTGGCTGGACTTTGATTCAGTTCTTTGAGTTCTTCAAGAGTGAAGCCAATCAGAATCCAGGGAGATCTAGGTATCTTGGTGAATTCTAGAGTTGGATCTGGTGGATCTGGTTGTTGGTACCTTTTCTTTAGTTTTTTTTTTTTTTTTTTTTTTTTTTATGTTTACGTGTGTGATGTGCTTGTATATATGCATTTTTATACGTATGTGCATATGCAAGCGTATGAAGGGAAAAGGTTAATGTTGGGAATCATTTCTTTATCATCCTGAACTATTTGCTTGTTTGTTTAAGCAGGAATTCTCAGTCAAACCCATAACTCATCAATACAGCTAGTTAGTCTGCTAAGCCACCTTGAACTAGGGACTCCTTCGTTCTCACCTTGGAGGTGAAAACTACAGCCAAGCTGCCATGCCCTCCAGCATTTACATAGGCTCTGTGGGTCTTTCTGTTTTTGTGAAAAACACTTTAACTGCTGAGCCATCTCCCCAGGCATCTCTTTTGTAATTACCTTTTGTAATTAGCAATACCCTAAAACATCCACTGGACACAGTAGAGATATGATATACTTCTCCTTTAATTTGCAAGACCATTGTTTTATTTATGTAAAATAAGTTACGGGATGGAGGAAGAAAGATAAGTAACACCCAGAAAGTTGGAAAAGGCTGTTGAGAATCAAATTATTGCATGTTTACTTAGAATAAAATATAATCTTTATGCTTGCTTAAAGTTGCATTATATCTACATATAGATATTTATGAAGTTATGCCACCTGGAGTGATAGTGTTATCATCCAAAGCCATATGCTATCTACCACCCCCTTTCCAGTGACCTGCATTAGAAACCTCATTTCAAGTTGTTGGTGAGGGGAGTACTAGAGGCCCCCAAAACTGTATTTATGGTTTTCATACAAGGTCACTCTATCTAGCCCTGGCTTGTTTCAGTCCTCACACTTTGGCATCCTGGGTGTTTGGATTACAGGTGTGTTCCCCCATGGCAATCAAGTGTCTTGTTTTGATGTAAAGGGTGTGGCTCAGCAGCATCTGGTCGCCCTCAGAACTCAAAAGGTCTAATTAACAACTGTGTGTGAAGAAAGCAGAAAACAACAACACTAAAACTTTCACTTGTCATTTTTGCAAAACCTCACTATTTCCTTCAAGCCTCCAAAGACTATAACGTTGTCACGAGAGAGCATTTAGAAACCTAGAACTACTGACTTAGGGGCTGTCATTCACCAAAAACAGTGCCTATTTAAGAAGCATCTTCACATTAGGAAACAGTATCTGGGGGTTTACAGTGATTTACAATGCAATAACATGAAAGCCAAGCCATATTGTAATCAAGTAGAATATATCAAATAGGTTTTGTGTGCTTTATTCAATATATTAAAAATGTTACAACATACATATATAACAGTATGCACATACAACAATGTATTCATATGTCACTAAATGGCTGGAATGTGTTCTGAGAGATGCGCAGGATGTTACTATGTAATCCATGACTACATGTAATAAGTAACATACTTTGTACTACAATATATATTATATATAATACATTTGTAATCATTGTAACTACCTTATAGAACATTTGTTAATAATGTACATATATAATGGTTGATATAAATGAGTTTTAGAGGGCTCTAAGTGTTAGCATTAAGCCCGAACTCAGTGAGTGATGTCATATTCAGGTGACTGGCGACTTCTACCTCATTACTAAGACAACTTGCAAACATTCCCATAATCCACCACTACCTCACCTGGTACCTGGGAAAGAGAATACGTCACAGCCCGTATAAATATTCAGAGCTACGGACACCACGCTCTCTTTTCTCTTTCCGCCATCTTTCCCCTACTCCTTCCCCATGCTCTATCCAAAATAAACCCACACTCTCCCGTGGAACCAGCCAGTCTGCTGTGGTCTGTTCTAAGCCTCGAACCCTAACCTTTTATTAAGAGCCTTGCTTATAATTTGTTTTCCAATTGACAGTGTTCACTTGTGTATCTTGTACACTGATGAGTCTGTCAAAATGAGATACTATTTTGATTCATGCTGCTTAGAATCTCAGTAGTGAGCATGCCAAGGATCACTGCAGGAGATATCACACCAGCCTCTAGGTGGATGCTCAGAAGGCATGGTGATTCCCCGGAACCCTAAAGCAGAAACAATCTTCCATGGGCACAGAAGGAATGGCTCCTCCAGGTAGAGACCTGGCCCCTGGCCTAACACAGAGGGTACAGATGTGTAGCTGGGATAGAGAGAGATGGTGTAGCTTAGTAAAGGCAGGTAATAAAGGACAAGCAGAGAGAAAGAGCTTGCAGTCCATGTTATGATACATTTACTTTTGTCTGGAAATTTTAAAGTCCCTGAAAGTTTAGTTGTAGGAAATCTCTAAGTCTCTATTTCTGTCTGGGTATCCTGGGAGATCATGTTTATAATTTTTATGTATAATTAAATATTTGCAATTTTAACCTAACCTAACAAGCATTAAATGACATTTAAAAACAGTGCTACAGAGGAGAGTCAGAATTGATTATACTGCAAAACAAAAGGTGAAGATTGCAAAGTTATCTCCAGGACCCAAGGTCCAGGCAGCAGATGTTAAGTTAACAGAGAGTTGTCTGTTAGATACCTCCTTGTCTTGGCAAAGTTCCATAAAAAGCCTTGAAAATCACTGAAATACTAGAAATCTTTCTAACCCAAAGCTCAAGTTTGCTTCAGAGATGTCACACACGTTTTTAAATGAAAACAGGAGCTCCTCTGTTCACTTAAACAAGTGAAATAGGCCAACCATCCCACTTGGTTGAGCAAAGTCTATAAGAGGAAAGTGGAGACAGACGGTACTCAGTAGCCCAACCAGAATATAGATGAGACCATGCCCAGGGGGTAGACTTAGAAAGTTCTGGAAAAAAAAAAGAAGCTCAGTTTCACTCACAAAATCTACTTTGTGCCAAGTCCAACTGAATGTCTCCTATATAATTTTGGTTTGTGTGGTTATAAGATTTTATGGATTCTTGGAACCAAGAAGGGAGGCCATGAGGAAAGCAGCTGTCAACACATGCTCTTACGGAAATCATACATTTCAATTCAGCTGGCATTAGGTTTGGTGCTGACATCATAACTTGCAGGCAAAGGTATATGATACAGCTTCTTATACAGGGCTTCAGTCAATCCCAGGATCAGGTGTTGTACAAGTGGGGAGCCAAATGTGGGTTAAATAAAATAGTGCAATACAGGGAAGGAAGTGTCAGGGCAAAGATTAGGTGAAGTTAGAGCAGTGATCATGAATTTTCAAAGCCACAGAGTATAGTCTTTCAGCCAGGTTAACCTTTTATTGCCTTCTAATCATCCCAAATAGCATCTTCATAAGAAAAAAAATCTAAATATCTGTGTCTTGTATATATCTATCAATAGAAAGACTTTAAGTTAAGTCCAATTCAAAGGAAGTCAAAGGAACTATACAGGTTAGATTCCCTTTCTACACCCATCTTCCCTTCCCACTGAGTCTTCTGTGTTACTCACAGCTGCCCTGAGTAGCCTACTGTCTCCAGCAGGACTTCATTGTCCCAACACATCTTCACCCATCTTCATCAGACCTGCTGATTTGGAACCATACAGCCCAAAGATACCCATCAAAGGCCTGCTAAGCATTGAGGTTAGATGCCTCCCAATATCTACTACAACAGGAACATTCAGGGATGAAAGCCATCCAGATACCTAAAAGCCCTTGAAAGAACACAATCAACAGAAACCAGGGTAATATGGCATCCTCAGAGCATAGCCAAACTACTACAGCAAGCAAGTAGATATCTAAACACAACAGAGGCAGAAGAAAATGACCTTAATGAATAAATAAATGAATAAATCCCTTAAAGAAATGCAGGAAAAGAAAATTAAAGAGGAGAGGGAAATGAATAAAACTGTTCAATATCTGAAAATAAAGATAGGAGCAATAAAGAAAACAAATTGAGGGGAATCTAGCAATAGAAAACCTAGAGAAAAGAACAGGAACAACAGATGCAAATATCACCAACAGAATACAAGAGAATCTAAGGTGTAGAAGAAACTGATACACCAGCCAAAGAAAATGTTAAATCTAAAAAATTATGGACACAAAACATCCAGGAAATCTGTGATACCATGAAAGGACCTAACCTAAGAATAATAGAAACAGAAGAAAGTGAAGAGTCCCAGCTCCAATGACCAGAAAATACTTTCAACAAAATCAGATAGGAATGTTGTGGATAGCCTCAGCCTTGTATTTTGATCCTAGTTCCACCCTCCTTGGAGGGGCTGCAGAGGAGAATTGAATCAATGTTGTGGATAGCCCCAGCCTTGTATTTTGATCGTAGTTCCACCCTTCTGGGAAGGGGCTGCAGAGGATGATTGAATCTGTACACAGGTGATGTCTTGTAAATCTTCTGTCCAATTAAAACATGTAAAATAAAGGCTAGAGTCAAAGATTGGGCAGTAGAAGGGGAGGCAGAGAAAAAGGCTTAGGGGAGGAGAGAGTGAGAGGAATTCAATATAAAAGGAGGCAGAAGCAGAAGCAGAGGAGAAGAAGAAGAAGGAGAGAGAAGCAGAAGGAAGCAGGCAGAAGGAAGCCGGAGATAGAAGGAAGCTGATGACGGAGGAGCCAGAGCTCGGAGGACAAGGCCTGGATGAACCACAAGTTATAAGGGATCTCATAGTTGGGGATTAGAGTAGCGTAGTGGTAAATCTGCCCAATCTAGGTGTGCTATTTATACCATAATTATTGAGTTGTGTCTTCCTTACTGGTCTCCTTCGGTAGGAGATTTACAGCAACAAATTTGGGGTTAAATAATTTCCTCTACTACAAATTGGTGCCCAATGCCAGAGACCAGTTTAAATAATAACCTCTACTACATAGGAACAGTTTCCCAACCTAAAGAAAGAGATGTCTATAAACATACAAGAAACTTACAGAATATCAATTAGACTGGACCAGAAAAAAAATCCTCCTACACATAATAATAAAAACACAAAATCTACAGAACAAAAGAAGACAATTAAGAGCAGTAAGGAGAAAGGGCCAGATAACATACAAAGCAGATGTATCAGAATTATACTTTACCTTTTACAGAGACTTTAAAAGCTAGAAGGGCCTGGTCAGATAGCTATCTTGCAACCTTTCAAAAACCACAGATCTGGCCTAGACTAATTACCCAGCAAAACTCTCAGTCACCATAGATGGATAAAACAAGATATTTCAAGACAAATCCAAATTTACAAACAATATATATCCACAAATCCTACCCTACATTACAAGGAAATTCTATACTAAAGGAAAATTCCATCCCAATGAGATAACTACATCCTAGAAAACAGAGGAAATAAATGATTCCATACAAACAAAAACAAGAGAAGCATGTACATGCATGCGCACACAAGTGCGTTCACGACACACACACAAATACAACCAACATCAAAATAACAGGAATTAGCAATCACTGGTAATTAATATCTCTCAATACCTTGGACTCAATTCCCCAATAAAAAGACATAGTTTACCAAATTGATGCAAAAAATAGGATCCGTCCATTTTGCGGCATACAAGCAACACATCTTAGCAATAAAGATAGACATTATCTCACAGTAAGGTCTGGAAAAAAGTTTCCAAGCAAACAGATCCAAGAGAAGCAGTTAGAGTAGATACTTTAATATCTAGCAAAATAGACTTTCAACCAAAATTAATTCAAAAGAGACAGGGACGGACACTTCATGCTCATCAAAGAAAAATATCCAAGATGATATCTCAGTTCTGAACATCTATGCCCCAAACACAAAGGTACCCACATTTGTAAAAGAAACATCGCTGAAGCTTAAATCACACATTGGTCCCTATACATTAACAGTAGGAGACTTCAACACTCCACCTTCATCAACTGACATGTCATCCAGACAAAAACTAAACAGAAATAACAAAACTAAGGGCATTATATATCAAGTGAACCTAACAGACATCTACAGAATATTTCACCCAAGTACTAAAGAATATAACTTCTTGGATTCCTCTTCAAAATTTACCATATAGTCTGTCACAAAGCAAACCTGTACAGTTGCAAGAAGATTGAGAAAACACTTGTATCTTACTGGACTGCCATGGGTTAAAGCTGGAGTCCAACAACAACAGAACACCAGAAAGTGTACACACTCATGGAATTTAAACAACTCTCTACTCTATGATTTGTAAGTCAAGAAAAAAAAATAAAGAAAGAAATTAAAGACTGGGTGAAAGAGGAGATGGGGCGTGGTGCTGCCTGTGCCCTAGACTACTGCTGCCTGATCCTACCTGCCCTTGGGGGTTGGAATTGAGGTAGCAAAGAATCAAGGACACAGACTCCAGGAACAGGTGAAAAAAAGCCACAGCAAGGAATAGTCTTCACCTGAGCTCCAAGAAGGCTTCTCTTCTGAACAGCAGTTTCTCATTGGTTGACATTGTCTGCACCAGAAATCTTTGGTCTCTCAGGCAGTGGCCTCTCTCTCTCTCTCTCTCCTCTCTCTCTCTCTCTCTCTCTCTCTCTCTCCTTCTCTGCTCTCTCTCTCTCTCCCCTCTTAGTGGTTTTTTTTTTTTTTTTGTCTTCTTTTGGGAAGAAGTTGCAAGGGTAGAGGTGAATATGGCAGAATAGGGAGATAAGTGGGATTGGGGTACATAATGTGAAATTCACAAAAAATCACAAAAAATCAAAAAAAGAAAAAAAAAATTAGGAGCCAAATATGGGGCTTGGTCCAAAAGGAGAGAAAACAGTGAGTAGATAAGAGATATGATCTAAAAATGTTGTATTTGTTATGAAATTATCAAAGAATAAATACAAATAAAAAATCAGCAATAGGATTACCTTCCTATTGTAGATTAGGTGCTTCCATTTAGCCAGCAGGATCCTCTTTCTTTTATTCTTATAAAGGTATCTGTGTGACACTTACTGAAAAAAATCTAATTATATTCTAGAAACTCTCCAAGTTCTTTGTGCAGTTAATATTATTTAATCTGAACACCAAGAAGAAAACCATATAGTGGTCCTTCTTTTTATTAGCTTACAAAGAATTAACTTGTGTAACGACATTTTTCAAATAAACTTGCTTTCCTCTCCTCTTCTTCCCCATCACTTTTCTGTCTCTGGTGCCCTCCTATGACCTCTCTCTGGAGCCCTGCTCTGACCATTAGCCTCCTTTCCACTTGCAGGTCATTTACCAAGACCTCTTGTTTCTCTCTCATGCTCTATTATGTTCACAGCCTACCTGTAATCCCACAGCCATCTTATTTGTACTAAACAAATTTAAAAGTTAGGATCTGTGTTTGAGTGAATAATAAGAACCAACTCTTTGTTGCCTACAAAAACCACACATCCACAAACTGATTATCAAAAGATGGAAATCAAACTTCCAAGAAAACAGAAGCTGCAAACACAAGTAGCTAAACATTTATTAGGTAAAGTAGCTTTCAAACCAATTTTAATCAGAAGACACAGAGTGCTACTGCATCACAATGAATGGAACAGTACATAATAATGATATACTAATTAAAAGCATTTGTGTTCCTAATTTCAGAGCTCCTACCTTTGTAAAAACAGACACTAAAAGATGTAAAGGACCACACAAGTCTTCACGCAGTGATAGTGGGAAACATCAGTACCCCACTGCCATAGCTATAATGATATAGATATAGCTATACAGACACCCAAGCTAAACATTAGCCAAAGTATTTATTATCGAAATCATGATATAAATAAACAGGATAATAGAGATGCAGAATACTCCATGCCACAGACAGGGAATATGCTTTTCAGCAGTATGGGGAACATTTTCCAAAACTGGTCCCACCATAGACCACAAAGTAACCTTCAGCAAATCTGAGAATATTGAGGTAATTCCTTACATCTTATTAGACCACACTGGAATAAAAGTAAAAATCAATATCAAGAATGACTATAGGCATTATACGAATGGTGAGTGAATGATAAACTTTTGAATGAACTATGGGTCATTGAAAAAATCAGGAAGAAAATTCAAAAACAACTACAGATATATGGAAATGAATGTACAACCTACCAGCTTCTCTGGGGCAAAGCTTCACTGTCCTAAGAGGAAAGTTTATAGCTGTAAATGTTTACATTAAAAAAAATCAGAATGATTTCAAATAAACAACCTAATGATGTAACTTAAAGCCCTAGAATTATACAGACCCATCTGTAGAAGGAGACTTTGAGTTACAGTGTGACAGAGTGACTTGCTCATGCTCTACTTCTACCAAGTGGCAGAACTTGAAATTCAATTTAAGATTGCCAACTCCAGCTTAGACTTTGCTACCACACTGAACTAGGAGTTTAGTCTTTCGAGTACTAAGTAATCTTCCCAGTTCACTGATAGTCTGAGACTCACACTTTGTCTTTATGTCCACTTTGCTCTTAAAGTCCCTAACCAATAAAAGTTTAAATGTTTGAACCATATTGGGATCTTAACATTTATTTGTGGAAATTGATTTCTTTTATAAGATGACTTTCTTACATTGTTTTTTACAGGGAGTGATCCTATGTTCACTGCTCAGTAAATAGTTCTTTCTCATGCTGTACATCTTGATATTTTTTTCTTGATTTCCTCCTCTCTCAGTCCATCAGCCCTACCTTAGAAGTTCTCTCCAGAGTGTAGTGCCTTCTCACAACTTCCAGCAGGACCGTTTTAGTTCAGCTAAACATCGTTATTCACCTGTCTTACAGCCATAGCCTCATAGATACACTCCTCTCAAGGTCATTATGGTCTATGTGTCACAAGGCAGCCACGAGGATGCTCTCTAAATGCTATCTGGTTCATGTTATTCCTATGCTCAAAGCCTTCCAGGGATTCTGACTCCAAAATAAAATTAAATCCTTTTACAATCTCTTCCAAGTCTGCACATGACCAGATGAAGAGAAAACCAATGCTGTCTCACACCTCTGTCTCCCTCATTGAGACTGCAGATACACTGTTGGGTAATCCTACCAATAAGCTGAGCACATGCCCGGCCTCTAGAGACCTATCAGGACTTTGCCCAAACTATTTATTGAGACATGTACACAGTTGAAACTTCATTACTACATTCCCTTTAGTCGTCACTTAATAATTAGCTCAACTCGTCTCCATAAAGGAAAACAATATTCTGCTTTTGATGGTGTCTATTGCCCTGCTTCTCTTAAAATCTGACCACTGAAATGTACAATTCTATAAAACATAATTAAAACAGACTGTTGCTTTTATTTCATATGCAGTGGATTTTTCATATTTTTGTTTAATCTTTTTTGCTTATGATAATAGATTTCTGACTCACGCACTTTGTTGTATGCAGTTCTGCTTCCTTTATTTTCCTTACAACCAGTATTCTACTGAGTGATTACCTACAGCTCATTTTGGTTTTTAATTTTGTTGGTTTGCACAGTTGGCATTAAGCAGCATGCTGCTTCGACTACTCTTGTGTAGGATTCTATTCACATGCACACAGACTTCTGTGGGTCATATACCCAAGGATGAAATTTCTGAGTCAGAGGTTAAGAAGATGTCAAATTTTAGTTGATGGTTCCAAACTATGTTTCAAGCATTTGTGCCAATTTACAGTCTCAGCAGGAGGACAGACAAGTGCTAAATAACCCACATTCTTGCCAGCATTCCGTTCTATGAGTTTTTCAAAAGTGAGTCTAAGCTCCTGGGTGGGTAACTGCTTTTCTTGTAACTCTAATTTTTAATTTCCTTATTGCTAATTACACCAGGGACTGACTTTGTATGTTTTTGGTTTGTTTAAGTATTTATTAGCTTTTCCAATATTTTCTTCTTGAAAGTACATCCTTAAAGGCTGCTCATGCTTGTAGTTATATTTTCCCAGTGGAGTGTAAGAGATTTTTCTCTGTTTCCCATATTATCCTTTGTGTTGAATTTGTTAGCAATGCCTTTCCCCACTCTGCTTCATTCTTTATCTTCTTTCATAGTGCTTCTAGTTGAAGAGAATCTTTGGTTTTAATACACTCCAGGTGTCAATCTTTCTTTGCTCATTCTTCTTTTCCCTTGCTCAAAGTACACGGCTTAGTTCTGCTTAACTTTTAGAACGTTTACATATTAATACTGTGTATTTGGATCTCTTGTTCAACTGTAGTAAATTAATATTTGGGGGGCTTATTTGAAAATAGTTGAGCCTGTTTGTATCATAGATAGTTCAGTTGATATAACAGAGTCTGATTTCCTAGTGAAATGTACTATTATTTCTTTTATAAATTAATTTACCTTAAAACAGTATTATTCATTAGAAATAAAATGTTAATTATCTTATATAACAAGCTTTGTTGTCTTTTTAGAAGAATGACTTTTACATGGACATATGTACCAGTTTGGGAGTTATTTCAGCAAATTTTACTACATACAGAGGTGGAGGGCACATGTTTCATTTTGAGATTTCCATTAGAATTCATGGCTGTATAAATACTGTAGATAAGTTTGGATAGTCTTGAATCTTTAAAATACTGTAGTGACTTAATTTATGAATACACTTTTCTTTTGTCTTTTTTTTTAGATGTTTAGTTTATCACAACATTTTTTCTTTTCTTTTTTTTTTTTAGTTTTCATTGTAGATATCTTATTCAGTTTTGATATCACAGGGCCTTTTGTGTATCGTCTTATAGATCACAATTCTGCCCATCTTTAATCCTGTAAAGACTTGAGTCTAATAGGACCACTAGCTAGCCAAGCTGGTCCTCAGAACAAGGCATCTTGTCTTACATGACAGCTGCTTTTCTGAGTCCATTACAGCTCCCAGAAAATTTATAGTTCATACTCAGAGAGCACGGGGAACTTAATGCTGAGAAAGAAAATGGGTCTTTAGTGAGAGTAGTGGGGAGGTCACTTCCACAGAGATGGGGAACCTCATCTACTGATGGAAGACCCTTTCAAAGTGAGGATTGGGGCTCAGTTTGTCCTGAAGTGTAGCCAGCAACAGAATGATATTCTGTATTTGACTTCCATCTATCTCAGTCTGTCCCTGCCCCCAGCCCAATAATAACAGTTTATGGGCTCATTCAGGAAACACACAGATGGGTTCAGATCTCTTATTCTGTGAGGCTTACCTAAATTGAAGGCAGCTGATGGCTTTACTCATTCTGTAAATATAAGTGGTAATTCTAAAGGGACATATATTCCCAGGATAGTATTTAACCCAAAACTTTGCATTTTGTGTCCCAGTGAAGCTGACAAATAAAATTAGCTAACCCATTAGTAATTTTCTATAACTTACTATTGGTGTTTAAGCCCACAGAGTTATATAAAATCAGCTTGCGTATTCTAGTGGCACTTTTCCTACTAATCACTGAGAGAAATGATAGATTCTACTAAGCAAGTTTTACTTTTATGTATGGTTAATTTTTCACTCTTCATGTTTTTATTCCATGTTATTAGGAGCATTCCAGTTAAAATTATTATTCCTCTGTTCTATTTTTCAGTTCGTATTTTCATTCGATATCTATTCTGTAATCAATCAAATTTTATATTGGATTTTTTTAACCTTGAAAAAAAATCTCATTTTTCTATTTATTCTAGATCTCTGATGGAAGTTTTCCTTATATATATTTGTTTTTAAAAAATCATATTTATTTATTTATTTATTTATTTATTTATATTTACTTAATTACTTATGGGGCTTATATGTACAACAGAAGACTTGTGGAGATCAGAATCCAACTAGCATGAATCAGTTCTTTCCTTCCTATATTGGACTTGGGGACTGAACTCAGCTTGTTCTGATTGGCAGCAAGTGCCTTTACCTACTGAGCCATCTTGCCAGCTCTTTTATTTTTTTATTTCTGTGAAAAATCATAAATTTATAATTTTTGCCTGCGTATATGTGTGATGCACATACACATTTATTATAAAGTTTGATTTATGAAATAGGAATAATAAGACATTAAATATAATAAAATAAAAGAATCACAATAATATATGGCAATAAAACCATTATAATAGTTTCTTTATCTCTTAAAACACAATATTTTTCTTTTATTAAAAATGTATTTTTTCTGCCCATAATGTATCCTGTTTATCATTTCCTTTTTTCTACTCCACTAAGCACCTTCCCAAATCCCACCCATCTGTGTACTCCTTTTCTGTCTCTCACAAAAAACAGGCTTCTAAGAACTAATAATAAAATAAAATATAACAAAATCAATCAATCAAACAAACAAACAAAAATCCCCATTGGAATTGGACAAATTGAACAAACAGAAGTTAAAGAGCCCAAGAATCAGAGACCCACTCATTCACACACTGAGGAGACCCATTAAAACGCTAAACTAAAAGCCATAACACACATGCGTAGGACTTGGTGGAGACCTTTGCAGGCACTGTGCATGCTGTTTCCGGCTCTGTGGCTTCATATGAGCTTCCATCATGTTGATTTAGAGGACTTTGTTTCCTTGGTGTCCTCTGGCTATTACTCTTTCTGTCTCCTCTTCTGTGAGGTTCCCTGAGAATACATAGGAAATCAAGAAGTGCACATACACACACACACACACACACACACACACACACACACACTCCAACGACCATAACACGTGTATATACATACAATTATGCACAGACATGTTTGAAAATAATGGGTTATAACTGGTAACTGAGATAATGTATGGGGGGAAATCCTGCTGATTCAGTCTCTAAAATTAACCTAATATAATTATAGAAGCTTATTTGTAGGGATCAGGACATGCTCACTGCTCGAGTTCTAAGGAAGGTACATTGCATGAAGGTACATCCTTGTCTTCATACTATTGGATTGTGTTTTGGGGATTACATCAATACTGTCTATTACCTACCAAGAAATTTATAAAGTACCCACTATGTGCCAAGCATTGTTATGAAAAAGGTTGATATGAAAAAGCATTGATAGGATAGGGTATCTTTTTCATAAGAAATATGTAAAAGATCCAGATTAAACTAAAAGTTGTCCTATAGTTCTAGTCTGTTCATGAAAACAACCGAGAAGCCCTCAGTGTGATGAATGTGAGGGGAGGGGAATGGGAAAATCCCACACAGAGTGAATGTGCTTGGGGAAAGACAGGAGAGTTGATGAAGATGTCAAGAAAGGTTCATTGCTTGATGTCGCCTAAGCTGGGCTCTAATGAAGAAAGGGGATGAAACAGATGAGGTAGAAGACAAAGAGGGCATTGTGCCAAGGAACTATATACAAAACTCTAAGAACAAGAAGGTTAGTGTGGGAATAAATATAAAGACGCAAGCAGTTTAGAGGTAGACAGAGGTGTTCAGTCGCTGTGCAAGTGGAGTTGTGTTTCAAAGTTCTATCAGAGTGAATGGATTGGATGGAGACAAGAATAGAGTCAGTGTGAACAGCTTTCCAGCTTTCCCTATTAAAGTTTGAACTAAGTGCACCCTAGAGAAAAAATAGCAACAAGGAACTCATTGTAAATTTCTAGTACCTGTGTTTTATATGTATGTTTTGTGTGGTATGTATAGTTGTTAATTATTTTGTAATATTTTTATCATTAAATTTTCTCATTCATGTATTTATTGGTATTTGAGAATTTCTACCATGTGTCTTTATCATATCCATCCCCTCCTATACCTCTTCCTAGACTCATGTCCCTCATGTCCCTACATATCCAACTTTGAATCCTTTTTCCCCATCAAGGCCAATTTGTGCTGTTCAAATATTATTGGATGTATGGTTATCCACTGGAATGTGATATTAGGGTGTGGATATTAGGGTGCTAAACTCTTAGAGAATATTAACCTTTTCTCTTCTAGTAGCTAAGATTGCAAATAGACACTCACCTCGGAGTCAAACTTTGAGTGACTTGCCCATGTTACTACAACCATGTTCATATGTGCACCTGTCCTTCTGTGTCCAGAAGACACCATTCATTGTAGTTATCTACAGTCATTGGCTCTTACACTCTTTACACTTATCTTCCATTCTGGTCCCTGAACCTCTGGATGGTAGTGTGGTATATATGTTTCATCAAGAGTTGAACATTCTGTAGTGTCTTATTCTATAGACCTTGGACAATGATTGTCATCTGTTGCAAACAGAAGCTTGTGTATTTAGGGTTGAGAGGTCTCTTAGACTGTGAGTATAATGATAGGTTGTTAGAAGTTTCTCAAATATTATGTTGACTTAGCGGTATGGTAGCAGTAGGTTCTTTCCTAAGGTCTACAATCTGTCTAACCACAGTGTCTTGGCTCAATAATGATACCAGCTATGGGTTTCATTTTGTGGAGAGAGTCTTAACTCCAACCAGAAAGTGATTGACTGCTTCTAGGATATTTATTCCACTGTTGTACCAGTGGTCAAGGTCTTCTAAGGCCAATAACTGTTGTCACTTACAGGGCTCACAGCTGGGTAAGACTGTTGATTACTTTCTTCTCTGGTGGGAAGCGTAGTCCTTTCCAACATTATGAGAATTAGCTAGCAGGGATGAAGCTTCCAAGCCAGTTCAAGCTTGATTTCTCTGTGTTCTATGACTCAAATATATGATATTGTCAGCAATAGGACCCCACTGTAATGTTATGGAGAATAACCAAGAACACTGGTCATGACCTATAATATATGAGTAGCTTTGGGACCTCACTGGCCGGTGAATCGTATTTGAAAAATACATTCTGTATTGGATATTTTTGATGTTATTCTTTGGTATGTAATAAGGGCATTATTGCCCTACTGTAGGATAATTCCATTTTAACTATTTTTATGCATGTGTACAAAGATATTTTAGGAAACTTTTACAGCAGTGGGTTTCCATAGAACTTGAATTTCTTTTAGAGTTGTGTATTCTTCTTAGTTTCCCTTTTTTATCTGCTTTCTCCTTGCCCACTCCAATTAATCTCTTCTTGCTCCACAATTCCCTTTTAGCTTTTTATACCAGTGTGTTCTGCATCCTCACCCCCTTAAAAGTTTTTGAGATAAGTTTTGGCATGTGGTTCTAGCCAACTTAGAATTTGCTATGTAGACTAACCCAGCATCTATTTGTGACAACCCTCTGTCTCTGCTTTCTTATTGCTGGAGTAACAGGCCCAGCTAAATATTTTTTATAGGTAATGGGTATATCTTTATACTATGTGAATAAATAGGCTAAGTAATATGTTAAGTATTAATGTCCTAGTCCTCAAAGCATGTGGGGTTTGTGACTTGACATAGCAGAAAAAGCTTTCCTCCAGAAGTTATTTATAGATGAGGTTGTGGAGGTGGGAAAATTACCCCAAATTATCTGAATGTTCCCAGGATAGTTGTTGGAGACAGAAAGGTGGAGAGGTGTTGAAGGTGTGATGACAGAAACAATAGGTAACAGTGACCCTTGCAGAAAACCAGGAATCAAAGAGACTTCCAGAAGCTAGACAAGGCAAGATAAGAGCTGCTCCCCTACTGCCTGAAGTGGGAACCAGCACCATCTGACAGACAGGCTGAGTTTGGTCCAGTAAACAGATTTTTAGCTTCTGGTTTCCAGAGCTGTAAATGAATATATTTTGTTAAGGTACCATACTTGTGGCAATTTATTACAATGTAACAGGAAACTGCTGTCTACACAAATGCATTTAGAAGAAGGATGGATGGCTGTTTGGGGTTGGAATAGATATGGTATCCTGGCATCCATTTGTCTACCTACTGGGAGGAATGTTTTCTGATTGTTTTTATGTAGCAGTTATTTCGACAGCCAAATGACATTTTTTTTTTCCAAATGAGATTTTAATCCTACCCTCTTTGCCAATGAATATGCAGTTCATTATAGAAGTAATAAAGACACGATCCAAAGAGAAAAACAGAGTAAAGGCCAGGTTTGGGAAGTATGGAGTAACCACACAGTTGCAGCAGCATTTGAAGAATGCACGCTCTCGGAAATAGTCAGGATTGAGAATAAGGTTAGAATATGTTCAAAAGATAAGCCAGGGGCCACATATGAAAGATCTTGGAGAAGGAGAAGCCGATGTGGTCTGGCCTATGTGATTCTAAAGGTGGGAGGATGAAGAGGAAGTGAGAATTAGACTAGTCCAACCAGTTTGTCCCTTCACCAAGAATAGAGAGAAGAACCAAGGTGCTTGCTCATTCATTCATCTAGCTGTGGAACTAGCACGAGAGGGATTGGTATTCCTAACACTATTTTCAATGAATGCCCACTTACCTTTGCTGTCCAGATGAAAATTTAACTTAAAGAACATGCCGAGGTGTGTTCTACCGAAGTGGCTTACCCAAACTGAGATTCTGCAAATACCCCATGGTAATTCATATTGTGCAGAGCAGGGAGGTCAATTAGAATACTCTACACTTTAGATATGGGCTGCAGGAAGGTTGATTCTGTCTCTGTTTATGCTACATGCTGCATACCTCATAGTCCCAAAATGACTGGTAGGGAAGAGGAGATTATGTCTTCTGAGTGGATTTTCTTTTGTATATTGACAAAATCCACTAAATTCTAATCGTTATTTTTTTTTCAAATTTTATTTATTGGGGAAGGGGAAGGCAGGGTCTCACTATATAGCCCCAGCTGACCTGGAACTCTCTATGTAGACCAAGGTATCCTCAAACTCAGAAATCTGCTTGCCTCTCCTTCCTGAGTGCTGGGATTAAAGGTGTGTGTCACCATGTTCAGCTTACATCCTGATTTTTCATGGAAAAGTCTCCTATATTTTGATTCTGTGTAGCTGTACTACTTACCAAGAATATTGAGGCAAAAGGGGAACTCTATCAGCATGACCCCTTGCATTCTAGGAGACCAGTAACCTGGCTCTCTGAGTAAAATGTTAGTGCTCTAGATTTGACTCCTTCACATGCTGACTCTCTGTTCTCTGGCTGGATGCTTGTAAATAATTTTTCATCTTTGCTGCAGACAAAACAACCAAAGGATCTTTTGTGAGCTGGCAAAGCTCTGTGTGTGTGTGTGTGTGTGTGTGTGTGTGTGTGTGTGTGAGTCTTCCCAGTCTATCTTGACAAGGACAGTGTCAGACCTGCAAGATGGATTCTGACAGAGGCTGTCTGCAGAGCTCAGAGGCACAGAACCAGGGACCCCCACAACCATAGAGCACAGAGATTAAAGAGACATGGTCTCCTTGTAAAGATCAGGAGGCATTGCAGGAAGAAGCTGGAACTTCCCTGTGAACCTAATGTGGTTGTGGGCATCAGTAAGCTAAGGAGGGGAAGTGTCCCAGGACCTGGAAGAGTCCCTGGTAAACTTCAGTGGACGCTACTGGCTGAGAGAAAATCATAAGAGTGTCTGAGTCTGTGAGACACAGGAAAAGGGAAGTGTGTATGATTACAGCACAATTCTATTTTAAAAAAAAAAACGTTGGGCCTGTTGTACTGAAGGGTTAAACTCCCTGAGGACTTTCCTTGGCCTTGACTGCCCATACCCCAGCCTCCCCCCCACTTCCTCACATTTCTGAGATGTCCCTTGTGCCGAATTCTTATTCAACTTCAAACTGACAAACTGTTTTTAATCTTTTCCTTCCATCCAGCCTAGAGATTGGGAAGCAAAAATCAATACCAGTTGGCAGGTGATCAAGCTGCCTCAGACTGGTTTGAGAAGAGCACAGAGACTGAGAGCAGGAGGACAGGAGGAGGGGGGGAGGGGGAACAGACTGGGGTGGGGCTGGGGGACTGCAGAAGGGAAAGGAGTTTGACTAAGTACCTTGAATTACTGTCTGGAGGTCCAAAGGGCCCTGTGATTTCTGTGGCCTTGAGCAGGGACCTTGGGAATGCCATTAGAACAATTAGGTCCTGAGCTCACAGATGTTGAGATGCCTTTAGAGAGAGAAGAGTTTTCCTGAAGCTTCAATGGGAAGAGGAAGGGAGGAAGGAAGCTGGGAGGGCAGGGCTGCATGAGGACTCAGTCTTTCTGTAGCATCCTTTAAGTAGAGGCTTGACAACAGCACCACACCACAAGGCTAAGGGCTCCTTTTAAAGACAAGATACACATTCAACTAACTCAATTTTCAAAATCATGCTATGACTCTCTAGAATAGGATGGCAGGGGAGACTGTAACAGGAAACCTTCAAGGGGAAGCCACCTGACCCATCTTTGCTCCTTTTGAAGTCACCCTTTAGAATCTCAGGATTAGCCTGTGACATCGAGAACTGAATGTCTGCTTTATAATACCTTAACCTTGGTTCTAGTACAATCCATAATGGCAGAGCTAGTGTATGTGCATCTGTATGTATGTTCATATGTGTACAGCTAGATAAGTGATCGAGTACACACATGTGCACACACGAATACATGTCTATGGACACTTGTGCATGTGCATATGCATGTGTATGTATATGATTTTATGTGTAGGGTATGCATGGAGGCCAGAGGTCAATATCGGGTACCCTTTCTCAGAAGCCACCTGCCTGGTCACTAAGACTTGAGGTAGTCTGATTTTGATGGGCAGATGCTCAGGGATCCCTCTGTCTCTTACCTTCTTAGATCTGGGACTGTGGATGCATACCATGTACCCAGATTTTTATGTGAGTGCAGGGCATCAAACTCAGGTCCTCATGTTTGCACAGCAAGAACCCAGCTTCCTCCCCCTCCCACCCCCTCCTGCACCCTTAGCATTTGCTATGATTCAGCGAGGACACACTAGGGTAAAATCACTTAGAAACCCTCAGGGGATCGAACAGCGTACGTTTCACACTGGAAAATTTGAGGTTTCCATCCCTTCTTTCTGATTTAAAATTACTCTTAGCTTTGGAACCCTTAAAGAACTACATTAGATCCTAGTCTAATGATAATGTTGTGACTTTTTAAAGGCTTCATCTTAAGCCAGGGTGCTCCCTTCAACTTTGACAAGAGAGGTTTCTCTGTTAAGGAATGGCAGCTTCACTTACACATGGGTATAAGGCTAAGACTTAGAAAGTAGTAAGGTGTGGTCTAGCCATATGGCTGAAGGAGATTATTTTCCAAGGACCATGACATCACTAGCCTTCAGAAGCTTGCTATGTTTCAAGTACAAAGTATTATTTCATTCCTGTTGAGTTGGATCTTAAATCCAGTTTGACAACTGTTGGTTGCCACAAGATGTGAGTGCCATTTACTTTCTTGTAAATCTTGCCATGCAGGTAATTGTCCTGGTTCATAGATACTTTCTATAAGCAACAATATCCAATAAAGGATAATACAAAGAAGGAAACACACAGAAATAGACCAAGTTGTCACATACCTTCTAGGCCATGGGTCTGGGATCAAGTATGGTGGTCAAGAATTGGCTATTTATAAAGCAAGAAGAATAACAATAAAAAATGCATCGCACCCTAAGAGAAAACTGGACCCAGCCTCACTAGTTGGATATAGGGAAATGGAAGCAGCACCTAGTGGTGTCTCATAAAAATAAAGTCTAACCAGTTTTCGTCATCATTATGATCACCACAATCGACACCTAATTATTTTCTTGATCATCATTGCCATCATGATCATCCTGCTCCCCGGTCTTGGTTTATCAGAAAGAGGATCCAGGTCTGGAAAAGCATCAGAGAGTACAGAGCTACAGGGCCATGTTTAAACCTCGTCATTTTACTATTCTGCACTGATGACTGGATACACCATGAAACAACGGAAGACAGAAGCGCTGAGCTGACAAAATCACACCTGGATAGACCAGGATCCTGAGAATGTCGGGGAGGTGAATCTATAAGAGGGACAGAGTCATTGAGCCCAGAGAGAAGGGATTTTAAGAAAGCCAGAAGATAGTTCAATGTAAGAAAAGAGTTTTAAAACAAAAAACAGTACAACATTTGAAGAAATCACTGCTCAGTTCAAAGCTCCAGTGAAATAGATTTCATAGAACAACTTGAATAACATTTAAAAATAAATAATACATGTCACATATGCAAATGAATGAAAATATATGCACCAAAATGAGAAAGAGGATATTAAAGAACACATTAGTGTTGTTTATATAAAAAGAATCTATTTCAATTCATGTAATTAAAAAGTTAAAAATCAATTAACGTTTACTGGAATTCAACAAGCAGAAGACTAGATGCAGAGAAAACACTAATGTACTATGAGCATCAGTTATAGAGAGAATAGGTTTTTTAAAAGTCCACCAGAAAGGTAGCTCAAGGACATGTAGGGTATGTTTCCAATTCTATTTACCAGGAATTATAACACAGAATGGTAGAGAATCAAGGAAATAATTGTGAGATGGTATCAGCATAATGTAATGTGTGTGTATAGATAAGAGTTTCATACTGAAATGAAGAAATATCATTTCAATAAGGAAAAGGTAAGCTACCTTTAAAAAAATGGACCAAAGAGGGTCTGTAAGATGTCTCCATGGGTGAAAGGGCTTATCACGGGAGCCTGATTCTCTAAGTTACATCCCTAGAATCTGATGGAAAAAGCCAGCTGAGGTGGCTAACATCCACAATGCCAGCATGCCTAGGGTAATATGGAAGGTGGAGTTAGGAGAATTTCCTGAAAGCTCAAGGGTCTGGTAGCTTGGAGCGCACAGTGCTGCAGAAACAAAGGGAACCCTTCTTCATTGGGGTGGAAGGAGAAGGCAGGAGTCCAGACAACTGTCCTCTGATCTTTACAGACATGCAGTGTTTTCCTACACAGTGTTTTCCTACACAGACAATATCAGAAAAAATTTAAAAATGGGCAAAATAGTTGAAAAAGTATTTTCACAATAAGAACACCTGCTTGGGTATGAAGTGTTTTCTCAAGTGCTTGTGTGGTTTAGGACTCGTCTCCACTGAGCAGCACTATCGTGACACAATGGATCATGAGAGCCTTGACCCAATCAGTGGGTAAATTCATGAATAAATCCGTATCGATAGACTACAACTTGGAGCCTGGTAGAAAAGATGTGTATCGTTTGTGGCCACTTCATGTCTCTCTGCTTCCTGGCTGGAATGAGCATCCTGAGTTTGGTACATGCTTCTTGTTGTTCTTACTGGATTGTTCTTCAGTGAAGAAAGAAATTGAGCCAAGTGACCATGGGTTGAAACCTCCGACACCATCAGCAAGAATAAATCTTTCTTTTAGACTGTTTCGTTCAGATATTTAAGTATAGAAATAGAACAAATGTAATATCTAAGTGGCTGAAAATTACAAAAATTTTCTTAACATTATTATATATCATAAAAATGTGAATTAAAGTCATATTCTACAACACATAATTATAACATTCCTAACTAAATCATCTGATATTTATAAGTACTGTGTTGGACATGGCCTAAATATGAGTCATCTAAACATAAAATTACTTTGGCTTTACATACGAAATACAAAGATGTACAATGTGGGATCGATCCCACCATTCTTTTAGATGCACATGGTAAAAGAGTGTGTGTGAACATCAGGAGAAGTTGTGGTCCACTATTAAATGAAAGAAGGGCAATTTCAGCATATCCCTATCAGGATGAATACACACACACACACACACACACACACACACACACACTCACACACATCAAAAGGACAACATGTGCCTAACTCTGACAAACAGCAACTTTCAGTTGATAAATTTAATAGAAGAAGGAAAGGAAGGTGACTAAGAAGGGATTACGGGTGACTTTGTGCAATATTGTGTTTAAAAATAGTCTAAGAAATAAGGAAAATTAAGGCTAACAAAAGTGGTGAGTTGCTTATGAATCACCACTACTCTTTATGTTTTGTATAATTGAAAACTTTTATTAATTTAGCTGTTAGAACTGGGAGGAAGAAGCAGACCATTGAAGCAGAGATAAAAAGTGCTAGTTAGTAAGCAAGAACTCTGATCTCTTGCCACCAAGATACATTTTTTGGACAATTGTCAGACTTAACTCAGTTTCTCCTTAAGCTATTAGACTCCTCCTTTCTTTTAGTAAGTGGAGAGAGCATTATGGGATGGTGGTGCCTTCAGGCCACTTTGCCTCCAGAGTAACTTAAAACAAGAGAGAAAAAGAACCCAGCTGGCTATAAGGGTAAATTCTGTCTTAAATGAATATCTACTCTGTCTTAGGGTTTTACCGCTGTGAATAGACACCATGACCAAGGCAATTCTTATAAGGACAACATTTAATTGGGGTTGTTTACAGGTTCAGATGTCCATTATCATCAAGGCAGGAACATGGCAGTATCCAGGTAGGTATGGTGCAGTAGGAGCTGAGAGGTCTACATCTTTATCTAAAGGCTGCTAGCAGAATACTGGCTTGCTTCCCTGTCTTGCTCAGCTTGCTTTCTTATAGGACCCAGGACTACCAGCCTAGGGATGGCACCACCCACAATGGGCCCTCCTCCCTTGATCACTAATTGAGAAATTTGCTTACAGCTGGATCTCATGGAGGCATTTCCTCAAGAGAAGCTCCTTTCTCGGATACTCCAGCTTGTATTAAGTTGACACACAAAACCAGCCAGTATAACTGCCATGGTGGTTTCTTGTACTAAATTGTTAAGGTTTTAATAATGGATCGGAGAGTCTCTCACCTCCCAGGTCTTTGGTGCATTCTGGAGGGTCCCCCTCAACCTCCAACCTCCGAGGTTGCCTGTTTCCATTTTTTACTGCTGGCCCTTAGGACTTCAGTCCTTCTCCCTCACCCAATACCAGATCAGGTTCCCGTCTCCCTCCCACCCCCTGTCTACCTTCCCTCCCAGGTCCCTCCCTCCCTCCCCACTTGTGAATGCTTTCTTCTCCCTCCCAAGTAGGACTGGGAGTTCTCACTTGGGCCCTTCATCTTGTTGATCTTTATTAGTTCTGTGGACTGTATATTGGTACTCTGTACCTTTCTCTTTCTCTCTCTCTCTCTCTCTCTCTCTCTCTCTCTCTCTCTCTCTCCCTCTCCCTCTCCCTCTCTCTCTCTCTCTTTCTCCTGCTCTCTCTCTCTGTCTCTCTCTCTCTCTTTCTCCTGCTCTCTCTCTGTCTCTCTGTTTCTCTCTCTTCTCTCTTTCTCTCTCTCTCTCTCTCTTTCTCCTGCTCTCTCTCCTCTCTCTCTCTCTCTCTCTCTTTTGTGGCTAATATCCACTTATTAGTGAGTACATACCATGTATGTCATTTTGGGTCTGAGTTACCTCACTCAGGATGATATTTTCTAGTTCCATCCATTTGCCTACAAAACTCAGGATGTTCTTGTTCTAAACAGCTGAGTAGTATTTCATTGTGTAAATGAACCACATTTTCTGTATCCATTCTTTTGTCATGGGACATCTGGGTTGTTTCCAGCTTCTGGCTATCACAAATAAGGCCGCTCCGAACATAGTGGAACACATGCCCCTGTGGCATGGTGGGGCATTTTTTGAGTAATTCCCAAGAGTGGTATTGCTGGGTCTTCAGGTAGATCTATTTCCAATTTTCTGATGAACCTCCAGATTGATTTCCAGAGTGGTTATACCACAGTCAAAACTCTGACCCAAATTTGTCTCCTGTCTGAAAGAACTGCAGGGATGGAAATGGAGAGGAGCCTGAGGAAAAGAAGGTCCAGTGACAGGCCCAAAATGGGATCCAGCTCAAGGGGAGGTCCCAAGGCCTGACACTATTACTGAGACTATGGTGTGCTTACAGGAAGGGACCTTTCATGACTCCCTCCTGAAGACCCAAAAAGCAGCTGAAAGAGTCAGATGCATATATTTGTACCCAACCAATGGACAGAAGCTGCTGACCCCTGTGATTGAATTAGGGAAAGGCTGAAGAAGCTGAGGAGGAGGGCAACCATGTAGGAGGACCAGCAGTCTCAGTTAATCTGGACCCTCAGATCTCTCAAACACTGGACCACAACGAGGCAGCATACACCAGCTGACATGAAGCCCCCAACACATATAAAGAAGAGAACTGCCGGGTCTGGGTTCAGTCAGATGCACCTAACCCTCAAGAGTCTGGAGGCTCTAGGGAGTTTAGAGATCTGTTTGGGTGGGTTAGGGAGTGGAGGACATCCTCATGGAGACAGGGGTGGGGAGAGGTATGGGATGTGGAACAGTCAGAGGGTGTACCAGGAGGAGGGAATAAAATCTGTAGTGTAAAAAAATGAAAAATAAAAGATGAAAAAAATGGATCTTGCTATAACATATCAGTTCACTAATAGTGCCTGCCTGAATCTACATCGGAGATGAAACTGATCTACAAAGGGCCTGTCCTTTAAATTCTTTCTTCCTAGGTCCTCTTTTCTTGGATGCTCTGTTTATCTGGATACTATCACCTTCTTCCTGAGACTTGCCCTTTGCCTGACTTCTGCCTCTCAGCTGTTAGGCACCAAATCTTGTTTGTCCTGCTCTTGAAATGTCCCTTGAACTCACTATATCTTCAGCAATCTCCATCTACTGCTCTGTCTCACACACTCACATCTCCCATCTGCACTCCTGGGTGGGGCCCCTCCTGCAATCCTGTTGGCCTGGAAATTACCTTTCCTTTGGATCATTGCTTGTCACCTATCCAACCTCCTTCTCCAGGACTAGAGACTACATCTGTGGACCAACCATCACAGCATCTTCCCTGCTAAGGGCTTTTCCCTAGGAATTCCTTTCTAAAATCTGATTTGTACCTGGTTTGGGATGGTAGCTATTGACCACAAGACCCACATACTGTACCCAGAATGCAGTCATTCTTACCTTTATTATGGATGGAGGTACACCTGTTGACACAGCTGCCTCTCTTCTTTCAGGTTCTAAGTAGGTATCTCTTTCATCTTCCATGTACAATAGATGAAGGTTAGATACCCAAGACTTTAGAGGGAACGTGTCAAGCTCTCCAAGAGATGCTCATATTTTTTCTTTCCTCACTAGGTTCAATATGTGAACAAAATATTGCCTGTGATCCTCCAATGCTGATGGGGCGGGGCAGCAGGAATTGTACAACAAACTGAATCTCTCTCCAAAGAATCTTCTTGGGGACTTTTTTGCTTTAGGTTACTTATTAGAAAGGGTAGCATGAGCAATAAAGAAAGCGTTCTAATGAAAATTAAATCCCTATGGGGAGACATGTTCTGCCAGTTCTTGTTTGTTGGTTATAAAGAAATATATTGAATACTGCCTTGCGTCATATTTCTTGGTGTCCAGTGACGAGGGGACATAGTGAAAATCCATTGTTCAGCCCTCATATGTGAGCATTTTATTCTTCCAAAGTTTGGTCAGTTAACCAGCATGTTTTGTTCATTCATGTCTGCATACATTTAAAAAGCATTAATTAGCCTCCTCTGTACACCAGGCCTGTGACTACACAGGAGACTGTTTTTTTTCCTTTCTGTTATTTAGACATTCACAGTGTTGTACAGACCATTTCATGAGACTTCTGAAAAAGAAAGCACTCAACTGTTTTTGAAATTATGGTGAAGAATTTTATGGGAAGAAAGATGTGAAACACTTCTTTCTTTATCTGCTACATAAAATGCAACACAATGAACCTTTTTGGATTTTTATTATTAACAATTCCTATTCTTATATAATAGTATTATTATTACTCTTTTCTTCAGAGCTGCTAACATGGAAATCACAGCCTGTACTTTTTATCACTATTCAGCCTTTAGCTCACCATAGTTGGGTCTCAATTGCATTTCTTCTGGCCAGTAGCTAAGGTCAGCAATATTCTTCTCACCATCATGCCCAATGGCTTTTCTTTACCATTTTCATGTTTGACCTTCTTCTGATAACCATCCGTCTTCAAAGTCTCCTCCTGAATTTTCTGACTTTATTTTTTTCTTTTCTATTTATTTATTTATTTATTTATTTATTTATTTTTTATTGGAATTTTTTTTTTACATTTCAGATGTTCTCTCCTTACCCCTTTCCCCCCTCCCTCCCAGGAACTCACTATCCCTTCCCCCCTCCTCCTGCCTCCACGTTGGTGTACCCCCACCCACCTCCCCCATATCTCACCTCCCCACCCTCGAGTATCCCCCCACCACACGACATCCAGCCTTCATGGGACCAAGGATCTCTTCTCCCACTTACATATAGCTCCCTTGCATATATAGCTGGAGCCATGGGTCCCTCCCTAAGCGCTCCCAGGCTGGTGGTTTAGACCCTGGGGGCTCTGGTTGGTTGGGATTGTTGCTTTCCTCATGGTGTCTTGAATCCTCTCAACTCCTTCAGCCTTCACTCTATCTTCTCCATTGGGAACCCCATGCTCAGTTTAATGGTTAGCTGTGAGCATCTGCCTCTGAGTATGTCAGACTCTTGCAGACCTCTAAGGAGACAGCTATATCAGGCTCCTGTCAGCATGTACATCCTGACATCCACATCAACCTCTACCTTTGGTGACTGCACATAGGATGGATATCCAGGTGGAATGGTCTGTAGACGGTCACTCCTTATTCCACATCATTTCTTGCTTCCTTGGGCTGGATGTTTTTCTACCCAAGCTATATGGAGCTGATTGCTCTAGCTGTGTCTGTGCTCATCTTCCTTTCTCACTGGATAATCAACCACTCTCTTTGTCTGGGTATGTCTCACATGTAAATAAATCAATTATAGTTAACCATACATTAGCCAGTCCTGGGAACCTTCATGTGAAGTTCTTGCAACCATCTTAAAGTAAACCCATCTCCACTAGAGCCTATCTTTTGGTTTACCCTAAACGCACATCTCCTTTTCTTCTTCTGATTGCATTTGATCTGGGCTGTCCATTATGCCAATCCTGTGAGTCACTCTGAAGCTTGCCTCCCTTCCATGTTCCAAAGCTGATCACTCACCTAGTCCTTGAATTCTCCCCACCATGTTTCTTTGCTAATGTTCTCCTCCATCTTTTCTGCAACTCTATCAGTTCAGCCTCACCAATTCTTGACATGACCAGAGCTGCTGCCTCATCACTAGTCTTCCATAGTTCCTAATTAGAGTAATTGTCCCCCAAAAGACCCCTTAAACCTTAGCACAGTAATTTGTTGCTTAAAATACTTCTATGTGTTAATTACCACTTTCAAGAGAAAGTCCAGGATCTTCAGCACTAAGGGAAGTTCTTTTCCTCTAGTGACTTCTCTCTGTGTTTCTTCCATAAGTTTCTATCTTAGTATGATACATAGACTTTCATAGAATTTAAAGCATTTTCAATTTGCATTACCTTGTCTTACTGTTTCATGCACATAAGCATGTTTGCCTACTGTCTTCTTAGTTCAGAATTACTTTCATCAAATATTATCTCATCTCAAAACCCTGGTGATCAAGTATAGCACTTCTTAAGACCCTGGTTTCAGTGTCATCTAATTTTAGAGCAATACCTGACCCTTTAACCAGGATAATGTGATCTCAGGGTCTCATGTGACTTTTATGTTCTCTTCCATGTCATTCTTATTAGACTTCTTTGAAATCATAAAATATATTTTTGAGTCATTTATTAATTATGTTCACTGTCAGTAATGTGGTCAGGATAATAGCTCTCCAAGATGCCTAGAGAGGAATCCCCAGAACTATAAATATGCAAGGTACATTATGTTGAGAAAACCAGGTGGATAACCATCTGATCTTTAAATGAGATTATCTGAGATTATCCAAATTGGCCCAACCCAATCACAGGGCTTCTAAAATGAGAATGATTCAGAAAGTTAGCAAGTTATAATGATGTCAGAACAAATACAGAGTGAGGACTGAATCCACCATTGGGAATTTTGAAGATCGGAGGAGGCCAGAATCCAGGGATGCTATGAGCTTCTAGGATTTGTACATAAGTAGGGCAAAGATTCTTCCTTAGAGTCTCCTGAGGAAATGCAGCACTGCAGACTACTTGATTATAGACTTGGAACATTCTATTTAGACTTCTGATTTTCTGGACTCTTGAGTAATAAATTTGTATTGGTTTAAGTTGCCATATCTGTAGTACTTTGTTAGAACACCATTGAGAACCTTCTGGAAGCTAGTTCCTTGTGTCTCACATCTGCCATTTGATTAATACTTAATATTTTTTGTATTGAACAATGAAGTCTGAATTGCAGTTACTAAGGGAATTCAAAGAGTATGATTTCCATCTGTTCATGTTCAAAGCTTTGATGCGGAAAACTCCAATTATGTTACTAGTCACAACATAATGGAGTGGTATGGTATGCTCAGCGCTATTGACTTTGCCTTGTAGGAAAAAAAAGATAGCAGAGCCATGCTTAAAAGTAAGGCAAAACAGTGTGGTCCAGATATAACACAGGGTACAGTGTTTCCCTCATGTACATAGGTTTTAACTCAGGAAAGGAATACATATTTGTATATAAAGTAGCATGAGAGGACACTTGGAAACAGCATAGATGACTGAGGTGGTTAGGCAAGACTTCATGGACACACATAAAAATGTCAGGGAAGCACATGGAGCGGTGCTTATGTGGTGATACATACCTGTAATCTCAGCACCCAGGAGGTTTGGATCTCAAAATCAAGGCCAGGCTGAGGCACATAGATGTCTTAAAATACACCACACACACACACACATTCACATACATAAGCACACACACACACACACTCACACACACACACACATTCACATACATACGCATACACATACACACACATTCACATACACAAGCATACACACACACATTCATATACATAAGCACACACACACTACATAAGCACACATACACACACATTCACATACATAAGCACACATACACACACACACACATACACACACTCACACACACACACATTCACATACATAAGCATACACATACACACACACACATACACATTCACATACATAAACACACACACAATCACATACATAAACACACACACACACACACAGAGACACACACACATACAACACACACCCGCATGCATGCACCCTATACTTACAAGTTCATTTTGAGAATGCGAGAAGATCACGCTGCAGACTTGTAAGAGGTACCGACACTCGAATAGGCTGGTAAATGACCCTGTGCAAGCTACATATTGAAGAGGAAAGCCAGATTTACACCCTAGAAATAATAGTTTTAGGGAGGGAACTGGTTAGAAATTATAAAGTCATTTTGGACAACTTTGTCTATTTTATTGTGTCTAACTTTTTAAAAGTACCTCTGAATATTGAGTTGACCTCTGCCCCTTACCTGACCATTTTTCTCTAAGGCTGATATGCCTCCTTGTTTTATGTTGTTCTTGTTTCTTGTTTTTCCATATGTTCTCTGTACAACTGTTTGTCCATTTACTTCTTTTCATCAGTTGACACGGGGTATTTACTTCCTCAGGCCTGACTAGATACACAAGTCTAGTAAATGGCAGCACTTGCCACCACCACGTGGGCCTTGTTACTTAATGCAGGCTAGCTCAGAATTCACTACGTAGCCTGGACGGTCTTGAACTCGAGCCCAACCTGCTTCAGCCTCTAGTGTTGAAATTATTAAACACCCAGCTTTTTGTCTTTCTCTTTTCACATAATCTCTACACTCAGTTTTCCCCCCTCAGTTCCAAATATTTGGATAAATTCAATGGATTTAGTGTCTAGCTGTTGGTGTCTTTGTAGTCTTTTTCTAAGATATCTATCTCACCTATTTTCCCACCGAAATCTAGTAAAAGAAACTTGAGTCCTTTTGGGGAGACATGGAATGGGTAGATAAGCCTGTTCCCCTCCTCAGTCCAAGAGCAAAGTCCTCGGTGGCATCTCAAGGACATGGCCAAGCCCTTGGGAGCAGTTGGGGAGGCAGTTGTCCTAGCTGAGGGACTTCTAGGGAAGTCTGCTGCATGCTGCCCATTTATGGGAGTGAAAGATTTATAATAGTTTCTCATAAATTAAATGAATGTCAAGAGAAGGAAGAATTGGCTGAAGCTATTGAATTCTGGCTGCAGACTATTTCCAGGAAGGTACATGGGACTTGGAGTGAGTCCTTGTGGTATGGTGCAGTAAGGAGATGCAGACTTTGCCTGGGTCACATAGCACAGTGGGAATCGCCAGCAAAGCAAACCCCTAAGGGATTGTAGGATGAAAGGAAGGTTCACATCTCTACCTGTACCCCAAATCCCAGAGCCATGGAGATCCTACAAGGGACCAAAATAAATCACATGAAACTAAGGAACAGATTTTGGAAGCCAGTAATCCACATTCCCTCCTTCCAAACTGGCTTTGCAGCAAGGAAAACTGAAGACTATGCTATGATATCTAGTGGACAGGACATTCTTATTTTTGAATCTAGACCAAGTTTTACAACTTAATGGAGCCACACAACTTAAAATGACTGCATTACTACCTTCAATTTATGTGATTCAGTGATATCACAAAGTAACACAAGGGTGGATTAGCCAAGGGCTTCACGCACAGATAAAAACCCATTAAGGAGTGGAGACATGGAGGCTCTGTGGGAGAAAGTAAAGAGTTCTATTTGGGAATATCCTAAGAGATTTTTTTTCTCCTTCATTTGCAAAAGCCCTTCTATACTTCAGTGATTTTTTCTCCTTCCCTTCCTTCCTTCCTTCCTTCCTTCCTTCCTTCCTTCCTTCCTTCCTTTCTTTCTTTCTTTCTTTCTTTCTTTCTTTCTTTCCCTTCCTCCCTTTCTTCCTTTTTTTCTTCCTTCTTTCTTTTTTGTTCACTCACTGCCCCCTGAAGTGGAAACTTCTGGTTTCTCTGGAAAGTCAGTTATGTCAAATGATGTTTTACTGGGGCACACAGGTAAAGCAATACTTTGCTGAAGCAGACATGGGAAAGAATGTCTCACTGAAGCATACATAGGTGAAAGGGTGTACAATGCTAAGAAGAAATATAAATAGAACCCAACAGATGGTGGATGATGCTGGATGATGCTGGATGATATTGGTATACCTTGCCATTCCGTACTGGTCATTATTTGTTGTGACTTCATAGAAAGAAATACATCAAAAAACTTGTGGTGGTGTTTTGGAGGTTTCTTGCTGCTTCCACGGACTCAGACTGATTGGCAGAGTGAAGTGGAAGTTTCCGGATGTGTCAGCTGATACAGACTCGTGTGGTGCTTTGCTGAGACGCAGCCCATTGCAGGACATGTGATGTTTGGAGAGAGTATAAATAGAATTCAATGGACAGTGACAGTGGGCTTGCATAGCTAACTTTGCAACACATTGTTGGTCTAGAGTCTTTGTGTCTGCTGATCTCCACTTGAATGAGAGAGATATAGCAAAGAACTTATCCTGGCATCCCTTCTGGACCCTGGTCCCTCCTGCTGACTCATGCTGATTCAGTGGAGGCCTGGCTGTTTCTGCTGGGTCCTGCCACCACTGTTGATTTGTGTTTGTTATCCTGACACTACTGAACCAGGACTGCTAGTATACTAACAATTAGAGATTGAAGTCATCCCGAGGAACTGCTTCTAAACAGCACTTGCAGAGCCTTGCCGTTTCTTCTTTGTCAAGCTGCTGCTACTGATTCATGTGAACTGAACTGCTGATCTCCTGACAATGTAGACTGGATTTGCTCCAAAGAACTGTTTCTAAACTAGTCCACGTCCCTGTATCCTAATAACCTTCCTTTTCCTCTACCTCTGGTGGGTGGTGGGATATGAGGGAGGTTACAGCATTTAAAAGTAGGTTTTGAAAAATCAAAGTCTACAGTCCCCTCCTGGTTACTCCCTCCCACAATCCTTCCCTCCTCCTCCCCCTGTCTCCTCTGAGAGGATGGGGGGCCTAGGTATCCTCCCCCACTCTGACACATCAAGTCTCTGTGGGACTAGGCAAATCTTCCATCACTGAGGCCAGACAAGGCAGTTCAGCTAGAAGAACATATCTCATGGACCGGCAATAGCTTTTGAGATAGCCTCCACTCCATTTGTTTGGGATTCACATGAAGACCAAGTTACACATCTGCTACATATGTGCAGGGGGCTTAGGTCTAGCCTGTATATGTTCTTTTGTTATTGGTTTAGTCTCTGAGAGCTCTGAGGGTCCAGATTAGTTGACTTTCTTGGTCTTCTTGTAGGATTTCTATACCCTTCTGGGCCCTCAATCCTTCTTCCTATTCTTCCATAAGAGTCTCCAAACTCCATCCACTGTTTGGTTGTGGGTGTCTTCATCTGTCTGAGTCAGCTGCTGGGTGGAGCCTCTCAGAGGACAGCCATGCTAGAATTCTGTCTCCAAGCATTGACAAGTATCATTGACAGGGTCAGGGATTGGTGCTTGCCCATGAGATGAGTCTCAAGCTGTGCCGGTTACTGGTTGCTCATTTCTTCAGTCTCTGCTCTATCTCCCATCCTTGCATTTCTTGTAGACAGGATAAATTTAGTGTTGAAAGTTTTTGTGAGTGGGTTGGAGTCCCTATTCTTTTACTGGGTTTCCTGCATGGCTACAGAAAATGGCCTCTTCATGTTCCATATCTTCAATTCTTTGGGTCACAGCTAGTGTCACCCCCATTGATTCTTGGGTGCCCCCATTATGCCAGATTTCTGCCATGTCTTAGAGATACCACTACCTTTCCACCCTGTCAGTTGCAGACTTTCATTCATTCTTATGGCCATGAGGAGGTTGGCTCTCCAGGGAGCAAACAAGCCTTGCTCTGTGTTTTAAAGACAAGGCAGACATTACCATTCACGTGTAAACTAACTGACTATACCTCAGACTCCTGGTATTATTCCTTTATGCACCATGTGAATGCTGTGGAATCCTGTACAACTTACAGTATCTTGTGCATCATCAGACAGGAATTCAACTACTCTGAAATCACCATTTTCTCTCCAGAGTCTAGTACCAGACCATATGCAGAACACCACAGAAAACTGTTCTTTAGTTATTATGATTTTTAAAATGGATAACCATGAAAAATTATCTTAAGGATCTCTGCTTGGCTATTTGTGTTACTTGATCCTTAGAGAAACACCCTCTGAGGAACCAATTTCTCCGTTCACCCAATTGAGAAGGTATTTTCTCTCCCCAGGCCTGTATTAATGGTAATATTAATGGTGAAAATTTGTAATTTTCTTTTTTAAAAAAAAAACCAGGGTTATAGTTAATATGAGAAGTGTACATTAAATAGGAAAAAAAACCCTTACTTCAAATTTTGTTAAGTGTTACAAAGGAAAGTGCAGCGTCCTTGGAAATAATAACAAGCAGGAATACATTTTCATCAATGTAAAGACTTTATTATAACTGGAATCAGTCTTTGGCTCTGCAGGTGGGTTTGTAAATTGGTACAATTATTTTGGAAAGCAATTTGGTCCATAAAAACCTCACAAAAAGACTCTCAGGTGCTTTAATCCTGTGATTCAGTTGTTAGGAATTTCTCTTAAGAAAATAATTTTAAGTGAGGCTAAAGATGTATGAACCATCGTGGGCACAGCAGCATTAAGCATTAATGTGAAGAACCATTGGAAAGTACTTAAATTCATAACAAAATGAACGGTCACATAATTTAGGGTAAATTATGCAATGGAAACCTTGAAGTCTTTTGTGAAGCCTTCTTACCCTCTTTTAAATGATCACAAAATTCTAAACATATGATTGTAATTAACGAAAAGAAAATATAACATTTGGCTCTGGCCCATTTTGTGCCAGATATCAAGAAAATAATGAATAATAGATGGGCTTTATTTTCCCTGTATATTTCTGCACTTTCTCCAGCGAAGATAATTCATTTTGTAAACAGAAAAGGAATATCATAAAAGATAATATTACATTTTGTAAGACTGGAAAAACAACAACAGTATACAAACCATGTATATCTATAGGCTGAAGAGTTAGTCTCTGCTTTTACTTAATCTTAAGTATTTATATTGTTTCCTAATTTGTGAAATGAGTATATTATTAGTTTGGGATATTAACATTATCTGCCCAGAAAACAGACGTTAGGAGTAAATAGTTTCAAAATCTAAGTATTATGACATATTCTCTTGTTATGATCTATGAATTCAGACAATGTAAGCTCTTGAAAATTATTTACACATTTAAGAAACAGATTATTAATGCATCTGAGTTTATTTTGGGGGACTTTAAGCTTGAAATTTTTCATAACATTCCTAACTGTAAATAAAGAAGTCTCCTTTAAATTTTGATCTTTCCTCCTTTTTCAGGTGATTTTCTGTTCCTTCCTGCTACAGACACTCTTTCACATGGAAGGAAAAACTTACACTTGTTTGGAAATTACACTTGGCTAAATTTCAAAGAACAATATAAAAGGGAACATTTTGAACTGAATTTCACGAGCAGCAGAATGAACTTGCTCAATTAAAAACTCAACAGGATTTACATTGCCAGCCTTAGCCAACCTTCACATTTTTAATGACTATATATTGACAGAATTCCAATTTCAATCTGTCTTAGCACTTGCCGAGTGGTTACAAGTGTGTCCAGTGATCATTTCAATTGATGTATAAATAATAGTCCAGTTATTTCCTGTTGACAAAATAATAGAATCTAACTCGCAGGTATTCACAGTCCCTATATCCCTTGAAGACATTGCTTCTCTTTCAGTTGTGTTCTTTCTGATGAGCCAGCCATAGCCCAGGTTGAAGGAATTATTACAGTGGCCCCATAGAAACTAGAGACTTCCTAAATTTAAAGCAAGTCCACAATTACTCTCAGTAGTTAAGCACTCTTTCCCCTAAAGAGTCATTGTATGTTCAGCTTAAATATTAGCTCACTTTCTATAATGGCAGTGCTCTTAAAAAGACTTTATGTAAGTGCACTCAGGAAGCTAGTTATTTAATGCTATCCTATGGTGAATTCTTTATTATAATAAATACTTGTTACCAAATTTACCTTTTCTTATATGGGATTTTGTTTAATGAGCCATAGCCACATTGATTTCATTTGAATGAAGGGATGTTATTTCATACACCAGCATAAGTTTCTAAAAGAGCAATTCCTTTGCAGTGGGATTGTCAGTCTCTCTGTTATTACCTTGAAACCTGAGTAGTCAGAGACTGGTGTTACCCCTGGTATATTAGTTACTTTCTGTTTGCTAGGACAAAAAAGTTTATTTTAGATCAGAGATCAAGACTACAGTCTATCATAGGAGGGGAATCATGGCAGCAATAGCTGGAGGTGGCTGGTCATACTGTATCTGTAGTCAGGAAGCTGAGAGAGATGATTGCTCTGTGCTCAGTGTATTTTCCCTTTTTATGCAGTCCAGGATGTCAAACCTAAACTGGGCCACCCTAGAATGAATCTTCATTCCTCAGCCTAATCTAGAAATCCCTCACAGATATGCTCAAAAGTTAGTTCACTGTGATTCTAAATTCCTTCAATTTGAAAAGATTAGCCAGCCCAGTAGAGAAAGGCAGGTTCCAGTAATTGAGGCAGGCCTAGATGTGCCATAGGTTGGATAGCACAGGACTATTCCAGTTAATTCTGGTGGAGGCTGATAAACAAGGTTGCTCAAAGCATTGAAGAGTGTTCTGAATCTATGAACAAGAGAGTCAGCAGAAGGACTCGAGTGGCAGGATCCCGGTGGGCTTCTCAAGAGCCAATCTAAGAGCATCTCATGTGGGATTCCTGTCTGCTGCTATCACCCTCAAGTTTCATTTAGTTGTCTTTTAAGAAATAACAAGTTTCTCCACAATACACTATTGGGCTGGGAGATTTCTCACAACCTACTTGGGTGGGGGTAAGGAGTTTGTAGGTAGGAGTGTGAGAGATTCCTTTGCATGGCATCTGTTAGTTTTCATAAATATTCCCATCAATAAATGTTCAAGGTACCTACTGAAATCATGTCTTAGGACTGGGAAGAAATCAAATTCTCCTAGCTAGTATGAACTTATGCTCCAGCACATTCTTTTCTTTTTAAATGTAAGCCACTACATATGCATAATATTAAGTACAATCTTATTCTTATAAGTACAATACTTAGTATTGCTTGTCTATACAGGGTTAAAGGGATGACTAATTGCCCCTTTCTCAGCATTCCTTAGTTACTGGTAGCTCTTGTGTAGAGTTCGAGCTTCCCCTTTGATGTTAACATGTCTATTGGTGATTTCCTTCTTCAGGTCTTGTTATGGATTATTGAAGTATCATGTGTGAAGTGTCATTTCTAGGAGACACAATCTCACAGTGCTCTGTCCTCCATTTATTAGAATCTTTATGTCATCTCTTCTGTGATGCTCCCTGAGTTTTACATACAAGAGTTGTGCTACAAATGAGTCAAATGGGGCTGGGGAGATCTGGTAATCACTTGTGTTAGACTTCGGCGTGCAGTTTAGAACAGACAACACCAGACTAAATGGTTCCAAGGGGGGTGGGTTATTCAGGGCAGAGGGCAAAGGTGGGGAGAGAAACGGGAGTAGATGGTGGAGAAAGAGCCAAGTCAGGGAGTTCTGCCTATTTATATGGGCGGAGACGTAGCCTTTTCCCAGGTAAAGGTGAGGTAGCCAGTAGATTCTGGGAGTGTATGGCAGTTGCCTTGGCAACGATGTAGGGTCCCTCTGTTGCCTAGATGTGATGTCACTGAGTTTGGGCCTGATACCAACAACTTGCTCTCTGCATTTTGATCTGTTATTTTCTGTAAAATATCTACTTTTCTTGGTTGGGGCTGGACATTTCTCATTTTTGTTTTCACTTTATAAACATGAATCACTAGCCCTCAACATTCTTACTGGTTTTTCTGAGTCTTAGCTTTTTAAAACTTCCCTCCTCCTCTTCTGCCTCTTCCTCCTGTGCCTCCTCCCCCTTCCTCTTCTTTTCTTCTTCCTGGCCTTCCTTCTTCTCCGCCTCTCCCATTTCCTACCATCTTCATTCCCTCTTGTTCCCAGCTATACCCATATATTTCTTTAATATTGTATCAGGGCTAAGGCATAAGCACCTTCCTTCACCAGACTTTGTGTTATTTCCTTGCCACACTCCCACATTCCTATCATCTTTTGCAAAATAGATATATTTCTTGATGATGTTTCTGTGATTCTAAATGATACTGAGGAAATATTTTTCTAGTCTCTTCCACACTTATTAAAGATATTTTTTCATATATTGATTTTTACAGCAGTAGATATACTAGCATCAATAATTTTTAATCATTAATTAGAATATTTATTAGGTATAGTTTTGGTTCAGCAAAACTACAGCCAATAATAAGATGACACCTTGTCTTGAAGTTGAATTGATAAGAAAAGAGAAACATAGTTTATGGGAGTTACCAACCAATGTCTGATTTGACTTAAACTTCCTCCCCAAGATAGAATCTATATTGAGACTGGATAGCACAGGGATCTAGAAGAAAACCAGGGATGACTAATTGTCCACTTTTTAACATACTGTTGTTCTAAAAATTCTTAGCAATGTAATGGCTCCTAATGACATTCTGCTATACTCATAGATCAGTGCCTTGCTCAGCCATCATCAGACGCTTCCTCCTGCAGCAGATGGGAACAAATATAGAGACTCACAGCCAGATATTATGCAGAGAATAAGAGACCTTGGAAAATTAATCCCTAAAAGGACTCTTCCCATTAAATTGTCCCCACAGAGCTCAGGGAACCTGACAGAAAAGGAAACAAAAAGTCTAAGAGCCAGAGGGGATGGAGGACACCAAGCAAACAAGGCCTTCTAAATCCATATGATCATAACCTATACGAACTCACAGAGTCTGAGGGAGCATGCACAGGGCCTATACACATCTGTACCAGGACCTCTGCACTTATATCATGGCCTCTAGTTAATTGTTTTTACGAGATTCCTGGAAATGAATGTGTCTCTTAGTTTTGTGTCACCTCTTGGGATCTTTTCTTCCTGTCTGCTTGTTTTGACCAATTTCAATGTGTTAGTTTTTATATTATCTTATTTTAGTTTTTTATTATTATCATTTAAAAACAGCAATTTTAGTCTTATGGAAAACATTTTTTTTTTTTGGTTTGAGAAGTGGTTTCTTGTATAGCCTGCTGTCCTGAACTAACTTGGTAACCATGCTGGCCTCGAACTCAGAAATACCGCTGCCTTCTCCAATGTGTAGGAGATTAAGGCGTGTTGCCACCACCCAGGCGAAAACTTTCTTATTGAAAGTGGCCATGGGAAAAACCTGGTCGACTTACGGGCCCCTAGGCCTATGAGGCATGGATTGGGGCTGCTGGTGGAGTCCCGGGCCCACGCGGAATCAGCCAGGCCCATGCTAGACAGCTGTTCCGGACCTTAAGGTGGGTTCTGGAGGCTTCCAGGCAGCGGTCTCACATACAGAGAACGGTCCTGGTTTCCAGTGGCTGGAGGCTTCGGTTGCAGATGGCTGGCAGGCCCCGAATAATAAGTAAGTCTTGGCTCTCCAAAGGCTTTATTCTAATGGGTGAGAGGATGGATTTGGATGTATCCCAAACTCAGGACAATGACACATTTAATAGGGAGAGAAGGGGAGTGTTATGGGGAGGAATGCTTAATTGGGCTCCGCCTGACCTTCATTAGTATGTAAATCTCTAGGGCCTGAGGCTGTAGTTACACCCTCTACCTGTGCACTTTGGGAGGGGCTGTAATGGCCTAAGTGACTGAACAAAGTAGGTCTATGGAGATTGGACTGCTTTTCAGGACCCTGAGTTCTGGGGACGTAGCTGAACTCCTGCCGTTTCTCCCTTGGAGTCTCAGGGCTCTAGGCCCATACCCAGCCAAGAACCAGGATACCCTTATGCAGTCCCACAGTGGCAGGTAATAGGAACCTTACAAACAACGTAAGGCTGTTCAAAACATCAGTAGCACCAGATAGATAAAGGAGTGTATTCAACTGTTAAAAAAGATGCATATTCTATTCAATCCCCTTCTAATGGTGAAACAAGTAGAGACCACAGACAGGCCAACCTTGTCAGGTTTTACAATCCTAAGTATATTGAGGGCTCATGGACTAACATGCTACATACTGAAATCTACATATTATCAGTCATCCTCCTAAGACAGTGCTTATTCAATGATCACCATCATTTGGGTTTAAGCATCCATCAAGCACACATACAACAGCATCTCCTGTTTCTCTTAAGCCTTTACTCAGCTGGATTTTCATAATCCAAATATGGTGTAAAGTAAAAATGCACAGAATAATAAGTAAAGGAGACTCGCTCTGTAAGCATATTCCTAATGGGGAGAAGAGAATTTTTGTCTAGTGTTAAGGAGAGAATGAATTTTAAATGATTCCCGAACAATCTTACCAATAAAAGTGAGTCCTTCTGTTTTATACCCACAGGGATAGATTTAAGGAGGCAAGCTCAGGAAGCTGCTATGCTATGGCATCATGTCTGCCCTGTGAGCCCTGTGTAGGTCCTTTTATATTTTCCTGTAAAGGTAGGAAGGCAAGGAAGAGAACTTGAAGTAATGGTACCTGAATACCATATTGGTAGATGACAACTAAGCTTGCCAGGCCACAGAAAATACACAAACTCTGTGACTAAGGGAGAAGACTAAAAAAGGGTTGGTTTGTTATTCTTTAATTTCAAAATGTCATGGGATTTTGAAGAAAATTTCCCAGACTGTCAGAGCTGGTCAGACAGGAACTGTGGCTATCACAGTAGATTTCATTTTGTACAATGAAAACAAAACCCCCTTTCCCACAATATGCTTTAGAATGTATTGCATACTTATCTTTGCCAATACAACAAACTGGCTTGTCCAGGGAAGACCATCAGGGATAGGATGGAACCACTATCCAGAACTTGCATTTAGGAATTGAAAAAGATATGATATAAAACCAAATTATTAAATGCAATCCAAGTAGGTTTTGAATGCAGTGATCTGTATACTAATCACATACTTCTCAGGACTCTGGGGTCATGTATTATGTCATAAACTAGAAGTTCATCGTATGTTTGTGTTTCTGTTTTCATTTGTTTCTACTTTCTTATCCTTGCTCATGAGTAAATGGCTCCAACTAATTTTTTCTTATTTCTATGCCATCCTGCAGTTAAAATAAAATTGTGAGTTTCTACCTCAAAGAAATAGAAAACTTTATAGTGCATGTATGTATATGCATGTCTACACTGAACTCCATGTAAAAACATATTTCAAAGTGTAACACCTCAGAATAACAATTTTGAAACAGCTTAGCTTGCACAGTGATTCATAAAGTTTTCAAGGTGCTGGACTTACATATTAATTGCTCTAGTTTTACAAAAAGTATCAGATGGTTTGGAACCTGAGATACGTCCTGTGCAAGGCACTGCTGCAGCTTAGATGTGAAGTGTCCCCCATAAAGAGTGAATAGTTGGGAAAAACATATACTTAGGTAATTGCACAAAGAGAAATTTAGGCCAATAACATTTGGTATGACTTTTTTTTTTTTAATAAGAATTCATTCAAGTAATTTGAACCAGAGATGGTGGGATACCTCATGACGTTCAATGTACTGATGCAGCAGCAGACAACACCATGGGCTGATTAGAAGCAACTAGCAGAGACCCAAAGTTAGCTCTCGTTGTCATGAGTGAGACATATTTTCATAATTTTTTACTAGCAAGAAAGAAGAGCCAGTCAGACTGTGGGAGAAAATGAGTTTGCAGATAGATATCAATTGCTGTTCCACCCCTGCTGTATACATCCCATTTTACCATAATCAGCCGGTTCTGCCTCTTTCACTGAAGCACACAATTGGTCTGTATGTCCATGAATTTGGTTTCTGTGGAAATAACTCCAGTGCACTTTAGTTGGAGCAAAAATGAGATGGGATACAACCCACTTCTCAAGGAAAATAACAACTGGTTTCTTTTATATGGTTCATTAGAGACATGAAACAGGGGATGCTTTAAAATTGAATAGTGGTAGTTTTGTTTTCTGCAATGTAAAAGCATTACTAGAGTTCATTTTAGCTTCGTCCTTGTATCTGTTTTTATAACATGCTTCTCTGTGTCCTTTCCTGCCTTCTCACCATTTGCTGTTGGGTTTGAAATATTTGACTCCTGATTCTGTTTTCACAGCTCAGGCATTGCCTGTGGGAGTTGAAAGGGGACAAAGGAAGACAGGTCTCATCTGTCAATGTACTTTATCTTCTGTATACAAACATGCTACCCACAATCTTCAAACTGGTCTGCCTACACTTTACTGGTTTTCTTCTTCATACCTCCATCCTCTCTTCTTTTACCTTCTTCCTCTAACTTGCCTTCTCTTCGCCATCCTCTTTCTTTACATTCCCTCAGTCTCTCTGATCACTGATGATGTTTTCCCCTCTATGTGATGAGTGACTAAACGTGAACTTCATCACATAAGATTCAGCTAAGTCCTGCTCAGCCAACAGAACAGCAGGAATCCATGTGATTCTAAAGAAATCCAAATGATGTTGTAAACCTGTTATATTTCCTTCCCTGAATCAGTATAGGATCCTGGATAAATCATTCATCCCAAACCTGCTAGTTTCACAGAGTAAAAACATAAGAAAATCTACTAGTAACTAATCTATTAAAACATAATTCATTTATTAAAAACATATATATTTTGATCCTGATTAGAATTTCTGCATTAGAGGAGTATCATAATGGAACAATAATGGCATAGGACGAGTGTATGTGAACTGTGTCCAACAAAAGTAACGACCTTGGAGCAAGGTGATGGAGAATCTTATCAGCACTGTGGTCTATTTAATATTCTTGCTCAATGGACCCCTCCAGATCCGATATATAGTAGCAAAGAAGAGAGGATCCGGGATGACAAGAATGATTTGTGAATGGAACCAGTCAACAGAAGGAATGATGGGCATGCTCAGTCAAGTGATTCTGAAGAGCAGAATATGCTGTTATAAAGAATGCAACTCAACAAAACCCCTAATGACGTAAAAAAGATAACCTCACACATTAGAGATTGTGATGCCTTGTAATTCTATTAGCTTAGGTGTTTTATTTCTTTCTACTTTTCAAATGTATTCTTTCCTTTTATTTTCTTAAGCAAACTGTAAAAGAAAATTCTATCTCCTTTTTATAGCTTCAGATACTGAGGCATGAGAAAGAGGCACTTCACCAGAGGGAAGCAGAGAGGAATGCTGGAGCAGAGGGCAGACGGTCTCTCCCAGCTTTACCCATTTCAGTGCTGTATTCTTGATCCTATTGATAAATAATGAAGACTAATTGGCTGCTGAAACCCCTCGTGCTAAGAGAACAGGATGGGCAAAGTACATAGCAATTATATAATATAATAAGGAAAATATGCTAACCCTCTGACATTGTTCCCACTGAATCTTACTGAAGCCCAAGACAGCCAATAGCTTGGGTCATTTGAAGCTGAAATTGCAAAGAGGCTATGAGGCCCACACTGCCTCTGAGGATAATGGAAGATAGACTAGGTGATCTGTTAAATGTGACTGGCTCAAGTCTGGAGGATTCAAACAGCTCTTGTTGTATTCATTAGAAACAGGTTTGCTTAACAGTCTCTAGAGTTCCAGGAGAATGGAGCTGACATTTGCAAATGATAGCGGTACAAACTTTCTTCCCTCCACAATTCTGCTTTTTCTATTGTTCCTTTTCCTTGGAGCTTTCCTTCTGGATGTTGGTAAATCTCCAGGAAATGCACTTGTGTTTTCCAATGTCACATCTCATCAGTGCTCTTCTGGGGAGGCTGGAGAGGGGGGGAGGTGGGAGAACCAGAAAGAAGGAGAGAGTGCCCTGGGCTGAAATGGCAGCAGCATGCAAATGAAGGCCAACTCTGTGAACATTTCCCAAGCAGTCACATTCCATTACAACCAAATTATGGATGTGAGTCCTAGAAAATGGCAACGGAAGAGCAAACAAACAAATAACAACTAAGTAAATAAATAAATAAGTAGAAAGAATAAATAAAAGGCAAGGGACCACCCATAGTCCACCTTTAATTCTCTGTAGGATCATATCTTCAGATGCTAGAGGTTCCAACCATTTAGCTGTTTATGACTTCCTTATGTATCCCAAAAATATATGTATTTACTAACCATATCCAGTTTTGTAGACAGGAATAGAGGTATGAATTTTAATTCTCCCATGCCCATTCAAATGTTTAATCCCTCCACTCCCTTGGTTTATTATAAAGTCAGTTTGGCAAAGGAACTGAATTCTTGTAATAATTTTGGAACAGAAAGGCAAATTTCCTCAACTAGGAGCAAAGTTAGATAGCTGCCAGTAATCAGGCTCACTTTTGTGGCTACTTAAGAACCTATATTCCAAAGATTATTGAAGTGGGAATTTCTGGTTTATTTCGAGAATCAATTGTATCATGTGATGTTTTCTGGAAACCGTCTTATGAGAGGATGTTTTGCTGAAGCAGAAATACGGGAGAATGTTTTTCTGAGAAAAGATATGTGGTGCTTTTCTGGAAGTTTCCTAGTTGAAAGGGCATGTGATGTTTTGCTGTAATGGTTCTTGAGAGGCATGTGATGTTTGGAAGAGTGTAAGTGGAGATTGCTCTTGCATTGGTTTGCCTTGGATTACTTGCTGGTCTTCACTTGTTGGGATTTCATAGAAATATGCACCAAAGAACTTCTGGTAGTATTCCAATTACTTCTTGCCACCTCAGTGGATTCCTACATATCAGCAGAGCCTTGCAGCTTCTTCTGGATAGAGGTGCTGCTACTGGTTCTAGTTTGGTGTTTTGCTAGTTGATTGGACAGCTGACAATGGAAATTGGAATTGCCCCCCAAAAACTATTTCTAAACAGGTTCACAACCACTATTTCCTATTAACCTTTCTTTTTCCCTACCCCTGGTGGTTGGTGGGCTAAAAGGGAGTTTAAGTGTTAAAGAACTTTTAATAAAGTAGGTTTTTAAAAATCAAAGCCTGTAGACTACCTCTGAAAGTTCGGTTTCTGTGATGGTTTGTATATGCTTGGCCTAGAGAGTGGCAATATTGGGAGGTGTGGCTGGTTGGTGTAGGTGTGGCATTGTTGGGGTAGGTGTGGTCTTGTTGGAGTAAATGTGGCCTTGTTGGAGTAGATGGATCACTGTGAACATGGGCTTTACTACCCCAGTCCTAGCTGCCTAGAAACCAGTATTCTGCTAGTAGCCTCCAGATGTAGAATTCTCAGCTGCTCTTGCACCACGCCTGACTGGATGCTACCTTGCTCCTACTCGATGATAATGGACTGAACCTCTGAACCTGTAAGCCAGCCCCAATTAAATGTTGTTCTTATAAGAGTTGCCTTGGTCATGGTGTCTGTTCACAGCAGTAAAACCCTAACTAAGACAGTTTACTAACTGAAAGATGGACTAACCAGATGAAATAAAATTATGGAATGATGGTACAGAATGATGGTACATAGCTCCAGCAATGCTAAATTGATTCAGGTGTAAGTATACTTACACTCAGATTATTTAAATACCATTCATCATGTGAGGATATCAATGGATAATTTTAGCTGCTTGAAGAATTAAACATGTATGGGGAAATGAGGTATAATGCACATAAAACACAGACAGAATGATTTCTCTGCACAAGAGAACAAATATGTACGGTGCTTGGCTCAGTCAAGCTCAATCAAACATAACTCTTGTGCTTCCTGGCTGTGTGCTAGTCTGTGTAATCAATATCAGATAGAGGAAAGTGGTATACATTCACTGTGTGCAGAATTTGTTGCCTACACAAGGGACTATGGGAACTTGGAAGAATCACATATAGGTTTAGTCAGGGAGCAGAGGTAGGAGAAGTCATGGGAAAATGCTCTTCTGCTAAGTAGAAAAAGATGTGAAGACTTTGGTGAGGTCAAAGTAGAATCACATTTCAAATGTAAGAAAAACCATATGGGAAAGGATAGACTTTCAAAAGTTCATGGCAGAATTCTTCATCTATATAGGAGCCAGTGGTGAAGTTTATGTAAGGTATAATACCCAAATCAAGCCAAAATGAAAGTATTGCACAAAGAAATCAAATTCAGTTACACTGAATGAAATATTCAAGAGAACCAAAACAAGGCAACTCCATTTTTATAATTTTTATACTCTTTTTTCTTTTTCTTTTTCCTTTCCTTTCCTTTCCTTTCCTTTTCCTTTCCTTTCCTTTCCTTTCTTCCTTTCCTTTCCTTTCCTTTCCTTTCCTTCCTTCCTTCCCTTCCCTTCCCTTCCCTTTCCTTCCTTTCCTTTTCCTTTCTTCTCTTTCTCCTTCCCTCATGAGTCAACTCCTAGCAACTGGCATTTTCCTGCCCCAACTCCTAACCATTGCCTCGCTCACTCTCTTTAGCTCCATGGCTGCTTCACTTCCATCCTTTATACTCACCACACTTCAACTAGTCATTACCTAAACTCAATATGGAACAAAAGAAAAGCATACTTATACATCTAAACAAAGAAGATAAATGGAACTTCCCATATAACACAACTAAAATGAATCAAACATATGAAATAATTATTTTCGAGATGCTGACCCAAAATGAGGTAGCACATGATTAGCTCCTGTTACTTGTCTGGGCTATGACATACGAAAGAAGAATTGAGATAAAAGTAGGTGGCTTTGAGGAGGCAAAGGGAAAATACTGAGAAGGCAGGTAGGATTCAGAGGACAGAGCATCGGATACGATGAAGGGGAGGATCTCGAGGTCTGCAGTGGCTCTCCTATATAAATATCATCGTGTTCTTTTATAGAACACTATTAACCACTCAGACATAACTATTTGAACATAATTATCAGACAGAATTAAAGTTAGCATATTTAGTGCTCACACAGGTCTACAGCCTCATGTTTCATGAAAGCATGGCTTAGAAAACAGAGCATATAATCTTGATAATGTAATTCATAGATTACACACAAGGTGATGTTTAACAAATTTTAGAAGCAAGACCCTAAAAAGATTTAATTGTTTCCCAGTAATAAAATTACATCTCAATACAAAGCTTCACAGAAAAAAATCTATCACTTAGCAAGGTACAGTATATATTGCATAATTGCTGATGCAAGATGATTAATTGTTGAGATCTGGATATTTACACCCTCGATCCCCTGCCAATTCATATGATAAAATACGAATCACTAGAGATAGCATTATGAGGTAGGGACATTGTGGAGGTGATTAGGTGATTGACAGCAGATCTTTCACAGTTAGGATTAGTAATAATCTCTCTCTCTCTCTCTCTCTCTCTCTCTCTCTCTCTCTCTCTCAGGTCAGTTTGTTTTGTTTTTCAAGATTAAATTTTCAATGTAACAGAATCCTGGCTTTCCAAGAAATGCTTTGTAGACCAGATGGTCCCCTCACTCACAAATCTACCTGCCTTTGCCTCCAAAGTGTTGAGATAAAGGTGTGAGCCACAGTGCCAGGCCAGATTAGTGTGATCTTTTATTTTATTTTTTGAAATTAACTTTTATATTGGATATTTTATTTACATTTCAGATGTTATCCTCTTTCTCCATCCCCCCTCCCCCACAGAACCCCCCTATCCCATCCCCCCTCCTCCTGCTTCTATGAGAATGTGACCACACCTACCCACCCACTCCTGCCTCCCCGCCCTCAAATTCCCCCACACTGGAGTATCCAGCCTTCACGGATCAAGGAACTCCTCTCCCACCTATGCCCGACAAGGCCATCCTCCCCTACATATACAGCTGGAACCATGGATCCTTCCCTATGTGCTCCCAGGCTGGTGGTTTAGACCCTGGGAGCTCTGGTTGGTTGGTATTGTTGCTCTCTCCATGGGCCCTAAACCCCTTCAACTCCTTCAGTCTTCTCTCTAACTCCTCCATTGGGAACTCCTTGATCATTTCAATGGTTAGCTGTGAATATCCACCTCTGTGTATGTCAAGCTATGGCAAAGCCTCTAAAGAGACAGCTATATCAGGCTCCTGTCAGCATGCACTTCCTGGCATCCACATCAGCGTCTACCTTTGGTGACTGCACATGGGATAAACATCTAGGTGGAACAGTCTCTGGACAGCTCCTCCTTCAGTTTCTATACCACACTTTGTCTCCATATTTGCTCCCATGAGTATTTTATTACTATTTCTAAGAAGGACCAAAGCACCCACACTTTGGTCTTCCTTCTTCATGAGTTTCATGTGGTCTGTGAGTTGTATATTGGTTATGGTGAGCTTTTGGGCTAATATCCACTTATCAATGAGTATGTACCATGTGGGGTTTTTTTTTTTTTTTGTGATTGGGTTACCTCACTTATGATGATATTTTCCAGTTCCATCCATTTGCCTAAAAATTTCATGAATTCATTGTTTTTAATGGCTGAGTAATGCTCCATTGTGTAAATGTACCATATTTTCTGTATCCATTCCTCTATTGAAGGACATCTGGGTTCTTTTCTGGCTATTATAAATAAGGCTGCTATGAACATAGTGGAGTATGTGTCCTTGTTATATGTTGTAGAATATTCTGGGTATATGCCCAAAAGTGGTATAGCTGGGTCCTCAGGTAATGCTATGTCCAATTTTCTGAGGACCTGCCAGTCTGATTTCCAGAGTGGTTGTATCAGTTTGTAATACCACCAACAATGGAGGAGTGTTCCTCTTTCTCTACATCCTTGCCGCATCTGCTATCACCTGCGTTTTTGATTTTAACCATTCTGACTGGTGTGAGATGGAATATCAGAGTTGTTTTGATTTGCATTTCTCTGATGACTAAGGATGTGGAACATTTCTTTAAGTGCTTCTCAGCCATTCGAGTTTCCTCAGTTGAGAATTCTTTGTTTAGCTCTGTACCCCATTTTTAATAGGGTTATTTGATTGTTTGGAGTCTAATTTCTTGAGTTCTTTGTGTATATTGGATTTAAAAAAACCCAGAGAACTGCCTTGCCAGTTCTATGGGAGGATCTCCGTGAAGAGCCATTCAGAGGACATAGACTGTCTTTATGGACCACCTATGTTGTCATTTGACTCTTGTTGATTGTAAGCCATTCATCTCATAATAAGACACTGGGTGTGTAACTTAAAGGGCTGAAAGGTTTAGACATATAATGAAGAAACAAGTACCCAAGTCAATACAGAATTGACACAGATGTGAAAACTGACAGAGAATAAAATTAAAAGCTACTTTAATGGTAGCCTCAATACTTGAAACATTAAGTGAAGGCTGAGAAGTAGATAAGAAAAATTGCTAAATCAAAAATGTTGAATTAAAATGTTTTGGTATGTATCTTTTAGTTATTACATATGTCCATGTATAGCACACACACACACACACACACTATCGCTTAACAATATGCAGAAGAAAGCATCAGTGAATGTAATAATAGGTTAATAGAGAATTCTCAAAATTAAATGCAGAAACTAAAACAATACAATCTAAAAATCATTAGTGAACTGTGGAAAAGTGGTAAGAGGCCTAATATACATATAAATTGAGTTCTTGGTAGAGGAACATATTTGAAAAAGCAATGGCAAAAAATTTACCAGGCTTTACTAAACTTATAATTATGCATATCAATGTCATAATGGAATAAGATCTTTTAGATACTAAAAGGAAAAAAAGCTATCATCCAAGTCTATATTTTAAGAACGTCACTCAGATATAAAGGCAAAATACTTTTTTCCCCCACAGACAGTAGTTGAAAGTATTAATGCAGCCATCACATAAAAGAATTTAAAGGAAACTTATGGGGGGAAATGCAAAATGATGCCAGATGACAATCTGAGTCAAAACAAAGAATGAAGGAACACTAGAAACAGCTCTGACATGGGGTAAACAGATGAGGGTCTGTGACAATTAATCGTCACTGTGAACTTGACTGGATTCACAATAACCCAAGGCATACCCCTGGGCATGTTTAGGAGGATGTTTCTGGTGAGGTTTAATTGAGTGGGGAAGGGCTAACCTGAATGTAGTCGGCACCATCCCATGGGCTGCCATCCTGGATCAAATAAAATGGCACCAGTGACGTGAGCACCAGCAGTCATTACTCTTTCCTTCCTGGAAGCAGAAACAGTGTGATCAGCCACTGCATGCTTCTGATGCCAAGTGTTCCCTCTATGACAGACTGTATTTCTTTAACCATGAGGCCAAATAAGGCCTTTCTTCCTCAAGTATATTCGTCAGGTGTTTTGTCTCAGTAACAATAAATGTAACAAATACTAAGTCTTGTCTCACTTATATATGCAGATATTTTAAACAAATTATAACAGTAATAGTTTTGTAAGAGTCTAACTTGCAAAACTGAAATGTAAGTCAATAACAGTATAAAAGACAGGAAGGGGAGATGCTGTAACATGTATTGTAAGAATCATACATTGTACATGGAACAATAAATTATACTATGATCTTTGGACTATACTATATTAAATGTGCATGTGATTGTCAATATTATTCATATGTTAAAGGAAAAATATTATTGAAATTGCACACAACTTTGAGAAGTGTTCTAAAAGTTCACAATGACCTACTGTGTCCTGCTCAGAATGTATATCATCTATATGTCCAATGTATCCATGTAATACATGATACCTTCCTGCTAGTCACTTCTAGGCTTTCATCATGACTGTTGAAGTACCTCATGTTTTAAGAAATCTTTATTTGATGCTCACTGATGGCTCCAAAGCTTCAGATGGAACCAATTCACATATGCCAAAAATAAGACATAAACTTTAAAGTACTTCATTGATTTCTCAACCATATATATATATATATATATATATATTATATAATGCATATGCATATGTATATGCATATGCCGAAGTTGCTAAGATCCAAGTGTGAATTTACTATGTTTAAAGTTGTGAAGAAGAAAACAAATTCAAACTAGTGTTTCTATCACACCTCAAATCACAAAGGATACTGACACTTTGTATGATAAGTACTTAGTTAAGATAAAATTTCCTTAACTTCGTATGTGGAATAGAAAATGTGTTTCAATTGATGGCAATATGTAGTAACAGACAGCGCTGGAATGATATAAATCTTCATCAAAGGATCCCCAAGAATCAGTGACACCAGGTAAAGAATGATTATGGATGGAGGAATGAGTTTGGACATGAAAATATAAAATTCACCAAAGATGCTATGTCTGCCAAAGAGGAAGCAGATGTCACATATCTGACTGTATGAGGACATTGATTAAAGAGATAGGATGCTACCCAAAGAAAAGATACCACTCTCAGTTTCAGTGAGCATGTCTGGTAGAAGATGTCCAGAAGGATCGATCTATAGTGATTATGCAAAAGAAGAGTTACAGATGAACTTCGGTGCTCTAGGACAAAGCTGCAGGACACAAGCTAAAATGGGGTAATATCTGCAGGAGCACTGTGAACCCATCCTTTAAAACAAAAATTATCTGCCTATGTTCTGGCAAATTAATCAGGAAGCATGGCTAACAGTCATCTTGTTCATGAAATAGCTCTATCAAACCTCTCATCCAGACGTGAGGGACTACTTGGAAGGGAAAGATTGGAATTCAAAGACCCATTAATAATTGACAAGACACCTGGCCATCCTAAATCTCTTGCTATGTATGTGAAAATATTACCACTGTCTTTTTACCTCCAAATACAATTTCATTGTTTAGGCTTGTCAACATCTCAAACATATGCCTCATATTTGAGTACATCGATTAACAACTGATGCCAAGCCTAATCTGTAAATAGCACAGGACTGGAAATCCTTCACTGTTGCCTATGCAATACCATTTATCAAGGTGCAATAGATGAATTAAACCCAGAAACTGTAAATGCCTGCTGGAAGAATGGATGGAGGGACATCATTAATGAATCGAATGGCTTCTTAGGAACTGATGGGAGAATGAACAGAATCATTCACACAGCAAGATGGGTAGAGGTATTTTGCCAACATGCCCCATGAAGAAGTGGAAAAGCAGGTCTGGAGAGACAGTCAGTGGACCTGTGCTACCAGCACTCACAGTATGACCCAGAACCATCTGTAACTCCAGATACACAGGACCCAATACCCACTTCTGCCTTCTGAGCATGGCATGCACACGGTATACGTATACATACATGTATGCAGGCAAAAGCTCTTATATAAATCATAAAAATGAATAAGTCTTAAAGAAGAGGAATGAAAATCCATATTGAACACCATTAAGGTGTGTTAAGAATGAAAGCACTGGAGAAACATTCTAGCCATGTCAAGAAGAAAAAAAGATAACTGAAAAATGAAAGTAGAATTAACAATGCCTTATTACCAAAATGTGATGGAGCATTTCAAAATGCACACACATTGAAAGACAAATATAGAGTTCAATCCTTGGATGAACAGCTTCTAGAAAACCATCTCATCACTAAAGGATTTATGACTCTGCAGCATTATTTCTGTACATTTATTTATCTTCTGAATAGGGTTTAACAATCTCTGCTTTATTGAAAATGGATTTTTTCACATACTATAACCTGATTATAGTTTCTCCTACCTCTACTCCCCCCAGTTCCTCCCACATCTCCTCAAATCTAGATTCACCACTCTTCTGTCTATCATTAGGAAATGACCAGATTTCTAAGTGATAATGAAATAAAATATAACAAGATAAAATGAAGACTAACACATTCCATTAGGACAAAAATAAACACATGGAAGAAAAAGCGCTCAAGAGAAAACACAAGGAGCAGATCCAATTGCCTGCACATTCAGGAATCCTACAAAACACTAAACTGGAAGTGATAATGTACATGGAATGGACCTGTAGGGTTAAAAAAGAGAGAAGGAAGAAATACTTATTAATAAAATAAACGGAAAGGAAAATACTGAGATAAATACAAGAAAAAGCCCTGACATGGCATTAGGAAACAAGGAGCTTCCAGAGATGCCCTTGAGTTTGTTTTCTGTGGTCCATCCACTGCTGGCCTTGCAGTTTCCCTGTAAGAGTAGTTTGTTTCCACAGTGAGGCTCAGAGGATGCCCCACTCCTGCTTTGGTTTCCTTGGAGGAAACTAAAATTTTATTTGCAAATGGTTATCGAGGATATTACTTCTGAGAAAGGAATGTGTGTGTGTGTGTGTGTCCACTTCTTTCAGATCTAAGATCTCATCTGGTGCAGACCTTTACAGGCCCTGTGTATGCTGCTTCAGACTGTGAGTTCATATGTGTGTAGATCTTGTTGATGTAAAGAGTCTTGTTTTCTTGGCTTACTCCATCCATTTTTGGATCTCACTGTCTTTTGGCTTCTTCTTTTGATGGGTTTCCAGATCCCTAGGGAAGGGATTTGATGGAGCTACCCCTTTTAGGAATGTGTATTCCAAGGTTTCTCACTTTCTGCATAATATCTGGCTATGGATCTCTATATCCATAGATCTCTGCAAGAGAAAGCTTCTCTGATGATGGCTGAGTAAGGCACTATTCTGTGAGTACAGCAGAATGTCAGGAACTGTAATTTTATTGCTACAGGTTTTTTGGTTTACTTGTGTTGTTGGTTATTTGTTGTTGTTTTTTGAACAGTACTATTTGGTTTTACTCTAGGTCCCTGGTATATCTAGTTTCAGGTTCTTGATCATCAGAGCAGTATGAAATATGGGTTCCAGCTCATGTCATGGACTTCAATCAAATCAGATTTTGATTGATTACTCCCACAAGCTTTATGCCATTTATGCATATTCTGCCATTATCCCATTGTCCTACTATATTTTGCAGATAGGATACCAGTTCAGGCAAAGGTTTTGTGGCTGGGTTGTTGTTTATGTTTCTTCCTTGGTAACATGCAGTTACTTTCCTGTATGAAGACACTAACATGTAGGGGTGAAGGCTGTCATGTAGACCCCAGCTCAACTTCTCCAAATTCAATATGTTTGTGTAGGTGTTGTTTTCAACAATGGGGCTTTAATGTCACTGTATGGAGAACAGCAATGGTCTTGACAAGGGCCTGAGTTGTGGCCATAAAATGAATGAATTTTTGACCTATATCACAACTTTGTTGACTCTTAAAGAAGCCAAACATAGAAGACAGGCTCTCTTGGGAGGAAGATCTGACCCCGTAGGGTGGGACATGAGAAAATAGAAGAGAAAGTGATTCTGATTTAAAAAAAAAAAAAAAAAAAACACAGTATGTGAATGTACTGAAGCATCACAGTGAAACCCCGTCATTTGTACAAGTATTACTCATTAATAATTATAATTAAGACTGCAGGTGCATTTTCCTCAATTGACATTAGTTGAATAAATTCATAAAGAAGTTAGTAATGTTATGGGTAAAAATGAATACAATGGATTCTCATCTGCAGTGTGTGTGTGTGTGTAACCTTTTGGTTGTGAAGCATAAATTTCAAGACTAAAGAGATGGCTCAATATCTAAGAGTGCCTGCTCCATAACCATGAAGACCTGAATTCAAGTGTAGGATCCATGTAAGAATCTAGGCACCATGCACATGTCTATAACCTCAGAACTGTGGGGGTCAGACAAGGGTTTTAGAGAGCTTGCTGCTCTCCAATGTAGTTCCAGGTTCACAGAGTGACTGTGTCTGAGGGTAATATGACAGATAGTGGCAGACGAAGAATCCAATGGCTTCTGAATACAAGTGTACTTATACTGCATACCCCCTCACACACACATTTTCTCCATAAATAAATAAACAAAAGTAGATGAACTTTCTCTTACATGCAAGACAATCTATCACAATGACTTCAACAGAGACAGCAGTAACATGCCAACACAGAGCAGAGGTGAGAATGTGGTGCTTGTGTTATCATTCCTTCTTTCTTTCCACAGGATCCCTAGACCATGGGCCACACCTGCTTATTTCCGGAGTAAACTTGTGATTTGAATATGAAACATTCACCTGCCAAACTCATGTGTTTGATAATTTGAACTCTACTGGTGGTGATAGCTCTTTAAAGGTTTTGGAGGAAATGCATCACTATAGGCAGACTTCGAGCTTATATAGTCCAGCCCAACTTCCTAGCAATCCTCTGCTTCCTGGTCCACAAAAGGATGGAGAGATAAGCTTTTCATTATAGTCACCATGGAGGCACTGGGCTCAACAATATTTCAGAAGAGCCTGTATTGATGAAGCATGGCCATTGGCTGAAATTGAGGAGGAAGAGATGACATGCCTAAGAGTTGTCTTTAGGATGGCAACCTCCTAATGTCATTTCAGAGAAGAAGATGCTGAACATAAGGAGAATCATATGAGAAGTGGAGTGTTGAAGAAGAAGGAAAGAAAGCAGAAAGCCTTGTGGTGAAACAAACCTTGGCTTGCTTGAAATAGGAAATTGTGTTTAGGTCGTGAGACTCTGGTGAGAGGTACTCATGAGTGAGTGTGAGAGAGAAAGGTGAGTCTGCAAGGCAAAGGGGAGATAAATCTTTCAAGATCTGTGTAGACTTGGGAGGGCTTAAGCAGGAGAGGGAAAACTCTTGCTTACCTTTTTCTGGGTGAGAATTGAATTTAGATACAAAGATTGGAGCAGATGGGAGAAAAAAGTGACTGTTATGTAGAAAAGAGATAACTGTGATTTGTCTAAGCAGGGATAGTAGGAAGAAAGTGGTATATTTATACTGTAGAGTAAAAGAGTTTATAGAATCGGGTTGGGGTATCATGAGGGAAAGAACAATCAAGAGTGTTTCTGAGACATTTTCCACTCCAAGAAAGAACATTTGCTTTAGTGTCCCAGGTGAACTATCGTCAGTTTTAATTACACTGGTTTAGGACTAAAGTCTTCTCCACTTTGTGAGCCTTTCCCTGAGCATATTTCAAGTAAGCTCTAGAGGTCAATTCTCCTATTCTGTCGATCAATCACTTTATTGATATGTTTTTCCCCTACAAAAACTTGAAATTCAAATACATAATTAATTTAACATAAACAAGGTTTTAAATTTTTAGCTATTTATCTGGACAAACTGCTTCTGTAGCTAGATTCTAGTTTTTTTTTTTTTTAAATATATGCTTCAATTTCTATACATAAAGTTCCCTGGTGCTACATGATCCCTTGTAGTTGTGGCTGATGCAATTCCTCTTTTTCATCTTCTTAATGTACTTCAAGAACGGACTTTGCTATGATCACCATGATGATCCACTTGGACCCTGTCCCTGAGTCCGTTCAGTCAATTGCTTCCTATGCCAGGAGAGAAGGTGGGTTAAAAAAGTTTGTCCTTTATTTACAATAGGGGCTGAAGAATTTTCTCCTTTATTTACAATAGTCAAACCCCAAACAATCACTGTGGGACTAGTAATTCACACCACATCTATGATCAAATACAAAGCACAATATAAAAATAACAAAAAGATAATATTTGTCAAACATATAAAATACGATGTATGTTTATTTTCTGGGTAGAAAAGAATACCTTGCATTTTAACTGCTGATTGGGAAAAATATATGTTTATGATTATACTAGCAAAGCTACAGTAAGAATTACAACTTTTTTGTTATCCTTTCACCCACACACGGTAGAGAGCTGTATGTAGTAAGCATGAAGCATATGGGACAAAATGTACATGAAAGAGGAATTATAAAGCTGATGGATTACTTTACTGAGGACAAGTGCATCTGGTCTATGTAACATGGAGGGACTGGTGCTCCACAGCAGATATGGTGTTCTTAGTGTTTACACTTGTGAATAGTCAGGGAGATTGCTCTGGGTAGTTAGATTTCTAATGAAGAGAGGAATAGATGATGGAAATTCAGGCAGTGGCTGATTTCCTGGGCTTTGTGATGCTAGGCTGTTAACATGGACATTTCACAGGTGGGATACATCTGAAGGAGGAGGAAGAAAACAGTTCAGATAAACGCTTGACTATAGTGCAGTCACTGGCCCAGTCCTCAGGGAGTAAGCTGAACAGCAGATTAGCTTGTGTGGTTTTGATGCTTTATTAGTGGAGTAAAAAAAAAATGGGATGCAGAGAGCAGTCACAGACACTGCCAAGAAAGAATTTCTATTCCTGGGATTATAGGCTATCATTATGAAAGAAATCAACAAAGGAAACAAACATTTAGTGCGTTGAAAGAGGCATTTGGCTCAGATTATGGAGAACTCCCAGTCCATTTTTTTCTATGACTTCACCAAGAATTACAGACAAATGAACTTCTTATAAGTAAGTCTGGTTCCATCCTTTGTGGTTACACTTCATCCTTTGAATTTAGCTCCTGTTGACAAATTAAGTTTGGGTCCAGGTTTCCTGTCCCCCACCACTTTTGCTGTTACTGTATGGTATTAGGAGCTGGAATCCCAAGATGGTTCTCAGTTGAACATTTTATTTAATATTGGACCACTCTTTCATCAAAAACATGCCCTCTTAAGTGTCCTCATCTTTGTTGGCCAGTGGCCAGATTGGTTCTTATCGTAATGAAATTGGAGTAATGCTGGTTGCTTTCTGTCAGCTGTGCCTGGAAAAACTGGGCAAGCATTAGGTCTCATTGCCCACTACTCCACTTGCTTTGCTGAACTTGGCCACAGTTTGCGTTGATATGATCTACCCATTCAGAAAAGTCTGGTAAAAATCTCTCTATTTGAATACTGTCAGCTGTAATTCTCAAGGGACCAATTATGAAATAGGCAGGTAAAGTCTGGGTTATGTGAGTTTTCCAAACTAGAGGAGGACACCTATTGCCTTAGAGATCTGCTGGGTGGTGGTTTAGAGCATCTGCTGCTCTTTCCAGCGTTTTCACGTTTGTGTCCCAGCACCTATGTCAGATGTATCCATTACGCAATTATGTGTAACTCTAGCTCTGGGAAGCCAGCATTATGTTCTGGCTTCCACAAGTATCTACACACATATGTACCTCCTCTTTGTGCATAAATAAAAATGATAGTAATAAAAGGAACATCTTTAAGATCAGCTATGGCGAATCCTTTTTTTCCTTTATTGGGAGAAAGTGAACAGCACAATGTCAAAATGTTCTTGGATTTTTGTTTTTAGAGATAAATAGCTGAAATATTCTGTACTTAAATGATGGAGGGTGAATGGGACCATAAATAAATGTAAGAAATCCAGAAAGGCCGAGAGCACTACAGAAAAGGGAGTTGATCTTCTTACAAATGCCTGTGGGTCCGGCAGAATCAGAAGAGCTTCTGGCCTGGGGACATAGTGAACCTCCATTGTGTCTAAAGGGCATGAGGCAGTTAGTATCCAATGACTCACACTAACATTTTCTGTTTCCTTCCTCATTTTCTGTAAAATATTGTTCCTCCAGTTAAGATTCCTTTGTGAACTGTTGGTTAATATGATGAAATTCTAGTATCCTATGTCTGAAGAGAAGTCCTGGTAAGGGTTTTTTGTTTTTGTTTGTTTGGTTTTTTTTTTTGGGTTTTTTTTTTTTTTTTTTTTTTTTTGTCAATTTGACACAAATTAGAGTCATCTGGAGTGAGGAACCTCAATTGAAACTGCCTGTGTTCAAGCCTGTGGTGGCATTTTCTTCATTAGTAATTGGTCAGTAGGACCTGGACCATGGTCCTGGATGGTATAAGAAAACAGACTGAGCAAGACATGAAGGGCAATCCAGTAAGAGCTCAACCATGGCTTCTGCTTTAGTTTCTGCTTTGAGTTCCTGCCCCGACTTTCTTTGAAGATGAGCTATAATATGGAAGTATAAAACGATATAAATCCTTCCCTGTCCAAATTGGTTTTGGTCATGGTGTTTTTTCACAGTGGTAGAAACCCTAACTAACACAACCAGAAAAGGAAATATTTACTGGCGTTTTATATACAACATACTATCTGATTACATGTCAAGTGTCTTATCTCTATATGTGTGGCCTGAATTTCTAGTTTTAATCCAGATGATTTTTGTTCCCATGTGTGCTTGGAAGAAAGAGAAAGAATCTCTATATAAACTGGGCTAATATCCTAGTCTTGAAGCAATAGCAGTATCACGTTTATGGAAATCTCCTTGCATTCAGAAACCTTGAACAATTTAGAAATCATTATTGCTGGTCACATCAAAACTGTGAGCAAGGTATTCCACAACCCCATAAAAGGTATTCCACAACCCCATAAATGGCATACCACAACCTATAAAAAAAAAAATCCTTTATATTCTTAGGTCATCACTTCTTTCACTGTACTAGTTTTGGTTCTCTCGCTGTCTGCTTGTCTTATTCCTCACCCAAACCTTTACTGTCACCAAAATGTCCCTTTTCCATATCTAAGCTTCACCTTCAAACACTCTGTTCTGACCCATGGACCTCCCCTGCTGGGAAGGCCCTTTAGAAACTGTGGCATGATCTTCACAACCACAGCTGTTCTAACAAGAATCAGCCTTATTGGAATTAAGATAAGTACAATTTGACTTGTGGGGAAAAATATCTCTCTTGTTCTAGGAATGGGGCCTTCTTTTCTGTTTCTCAACCCATCAGGAACCACTGGCACTCTGGTATCCTCTCCTGAAAACTTAGATGGAGGAATGGAATGGGAGAGGGCTACATCCCCTTCCAGGGTTGTGCTCTCAGAAGTCAGGTGCAGAAATGGGTGGGGATGGCATATACCAGTTCAAAGTTGAAGTCTAAGGTCAAGGTTAGGGCAAACCTGGAAGAGATTCTAGAGAGAATCTTACTTTACAGTACAGAGCAGCCTGGAGGCCAAAGGCAAGTCAGAGTTCATGTTAAAAAATGGACATGGAATTGTGACAAAACTTCTCAAAGTAAGGAAGCCAAATGAAACACATAGAGTAAGAAGACATGTTCAGAAAGAACTATCTAGAAGGTTCCTTGAATCAATGGTTAATGCATGTATGTGTACTTGGCTTCCTTCTTCTTTGAATTCTGGATGACAGTTGGCCTCTCCTCACATTGAAACTTTTAGATTCTCATTTCTGTAAAGTCACCGAGAATTAGTGATTACATTCATGAAAGAAGATGATACCTCTTTAAGAAGATGCTTCTTTTTAAAGCCTTAAGGACATTTGGGGATTTTCATCCATCTTTAATTCATTTTATATAAGTGATTATATATTTTAATATCTAAGTTGCTGTTGAGAAGGCCTCACTGCATCAGTCCTCACATGTTGAGATAGTTGAATAATCAACACAGAGAACATTCAGCATCATTTTAAATGGTAACTTTGGATCCTTAAGAGCAACGTAGCAGTCTTCTTTCTGATATTCTGTTATAGCGTCTGTTCCTATGGATGTGCCTTTTGGAAATAACTCAGAATTTTGTATCATTAGTTCTGTTACTTGCTACTGATCAGGATATAAAAAAAATCTATACTGTCAGTTAAACTGAATACAACATTAAAATTTTTGTTTCTGTATATGGAGGCACTACTGATAGTATTTTTATTGGAAATTCCATGTTGCAGGCTGAACTCTCTGGAAGCAGAAACTGAGATAAATTTGGGGTGTAGAATCCTTAACAGGGATTGATACCTGTGAAAGGAGAGAGAGAGAATCAACATCAGAAACAGGAAAAACAAAACAAAACAAAACAAAAAAAACAACTATAATATCCTTGCAAGGTCTCTGCTAACATGGAAGTGAAACATGACCTCTGCTTAGCAAGGTGCCCTAGTGCTAGACCAGAACTATTTAGCCACTCACTGTATTCCACGACAAACTTATTCCTACTATGACCGAGCTCAAGCTCCCCAGTTGATGTCTGGAGGCAGGCAATTGGAATTACACGAGTAAGATTGTCATATGAGACATGCTCTTAACTGACTGGAACACTCCACCAGCTACATCATAGTCAACTTGGTCAGACTTTATGTCCTTTTCTTGCTTGCACATGAGATGTGAGCTGTTTCACGAGGCACACTGGGGTGGTTAGGACTGACTTGCAACTTGACAGAGTCTGGAATCACCTAAGAGACAAGCCTCCAGGCATAGCTGTGTAGAATTGGATAGATTAGGTCAGGTGCTGAGGATGCAATGAGGGACTATCTTCTTTCAGTTGATTGAGGTGGGAAGACCCAGCCTAAAGGGAGGCAACAACACCCACTAGGCTAGAGTCCTGAACTGAGTAAACAGGAGGAAGCTAGCCAAGCAGGAAACTCCTTGCCCTCTGTACTGCAAGCATAAGATAGCAAGCTGCCTAAGGCTTTCATATCATGCCTCATCCTGCCTTGGAACCACGAAAAACTGAACCACAGGGCTGTGAATACATAAAGTCTTTAGGTTGTTTCTGTCAGGGTTTGTGGTTGTTGTTTTAAATCGCTACAATGCTCAAAGTAAGCAAGATACAAGTCTTGGGTGGCATCATCCTCTGAAGTTGACACAGAATCTGGGGGAACTTTTGCTTGTGTTTCCTTCAGCATGAGGTAGCTGCTTGCCCTTTAATGGAACACCAGGAATGTGCTTCTCTCATTTCTGCACCCTGCTCCCTGTGCTACTATACACATTTTTGCAGATGATCACATAGTTCTGTATAACTCAGCGAGGCTCTTTTTATGTCTCCTAATATTCATGCTACATTGAGGATCCAGACCTGTAATGTACCCTGCACAGCTCAGAACCACTGGGGTACAAAGTATGAAGCCAAGCGTGCACCCAGATGTGATAGTGAGACTTGCTCTCTTTCCTGAAACTGTCTCTTATTCTTAATGGTGCATGTCATTCATTGTATCTTATTTTACAAATTTGTGAGACATGTGTGTGCTGTGAAAGCAATGTAGCTCTGATATTGTAATGCCTGATTAGATTCAGAGACTACACAACTGAATAAAGACACAGTGTTGTAGTAAATCTTTTATTTATACAAACAGGTGTCTGGATGGTGTGCCAACCCCTGTTCAGGAGTATACCCTCTGAGCTGAAAAGCAGCTGTGTTTTAGTAACCATTCTAGTATCTGCAAGGCCAGCTGCTCCTAGGCCCCATGGTACATGATATGGTCACATCCTATATTCATGTGATTACTCTTATACTATAGTCAATACTATAGTCAATATGAAATGGGTCCTATGTATGGTTAATCCTCAGAGAGATGCTGGCTGAGGCTCTGTAAGCAGAAAGATAAATCTACATGGAAAATAAGAGTCTCTGAGAATAGACTGCTAACCATGTGGGGATATAAGTAACCTAGCTGTTCCCGAGGAACCACATGATATCCTAAGGAAATCATGCCAAACTGAGGATTTGGTCTTAATCTCTGTTGTGTTTTGGATATGAAATGTTTCCCAGATATTCATATGTTTGCATAATTTGTTTCTCATATGGTAGGACTCTTCTGAGGTCATGAGATCCTTGGGTTAAGAGGGCTTAGACTTCCAGCTATAACACTAAAGATAGAGGATTATTGTGGCCCAGGTTCAGACCCAGGTCACTCTGATTCCCAATCTTTCCAACTTTCTCCGCCATAACAGACTTTATGCCTTTAACCTGTGAGCCAAAATAAATAATTCTTCTAAAAGAATTTGATTCTCATGTCAGCAGGAAAAATAATAAATGAAAAATTTTAAACTGTCATTTTGACCCTTCAGCCACAAGAGTAGACATGATTGTCTTTGTAGGTGGGAGTCAAAGTTTCTGAATCTATGTATATAGTTCATCTCTGTTGCCACGAATACTTAGCACCTTTTTCTGTGGCCAATGCTCTTTGACAAATGGCAATGTGACAGATTTTCACAATTAATATTTAATCCCATTTGCTTTCATGTGTTACCATCCATGATTTCCTTGTCTTCAGTACTCCACAGTACTTCCCTTTAGGCCCTCAGCTTTTGCTCAGGTTATTCTTCACTGCCATGAGTTCTTCTGTATCCCAATGTTGGAAGGCTTTCTCTTACACACAAGGTACACGGGCAGGTATTCTGTTAAATATTCACCAATCGAGGTGTCCTTCTGCCATCCTCATTAAATTCTTTTCCCAAACTCTTTCGAGCTTCCTTTCACTTACTGAGTCTACCCTTCCATAAACCAAGTGTGGGCTCTTCCTTTGTTCTTTCAGCTCCTCCAAGAGCCATCGCTGTAAGCTTGGAAGGGAACAGCATGGGAATCAAGAATACCATGAGAAGGCTCTGCAGATTTCTAATACAATCCTACCATTTGTTTCTGGTGGAGCCCAGCTCAGAGACACCACTTTATCCTATAATGCATATATTATATATCATATATCAATCATATATCAATAATATATATCCTGTAATAGACATATATCATATATATCCTGTGTATATATTTATCCTGTAATATATGATTTTATCAGATAAAATCATATATTTATAAAATCATATCCATTCATATTATCACCTGTTGTGTGTGATAATATCCAGCACTTATAGTTGTTTGATCACTGATATTACAAGGGTCTTCATTCTACTAGGGTAGATCAGCATGGCGTTGTTTTTCAAAAAGGGTTTTAATTTTCTTTAGCAAAAAGACCATGTTCTGGTTTAGAATCCCAGAGGTTGTACTGACATTTTTTTTATCTGCAAACATGATATGGAACAAAGTTTTACCTCTGGTGTTCTCATATCACACATATACATTGTTCAGGTGAAAAGCCACCTCCACGGTCTGGACTTGCTACAGAAAACTCCTTTATCCTGGGTCTCACTCACAGATGGTAATTCTTTGTATCATTGCCATCTTTCTAGGTGTAGCAAGTATAGACACAAGCAAGTAAATGTATCTTCATTTTTCACACAGCACAAGACGTACTGATTTGTTTTTACATTGGAGAGCATGTCTCGAACTATCTCTAGCTACTGGAGTATTACAAACTAAAAAGGATATTTAATTCCTGACCCCTTGACATCTCCTAAATTCTAGAGTGCATATGCTTTCCTAAAGCCACCAGTGTGCTGGTCATGCATTACAAATTTCAGATTTATAAACAGAGTAGCAAATGACCTCGTTATAAACAGTGTCAGTGAAGTAGCAGGGGTGAGAAGCTCTTGAGAAGAAGCCATTAGAGAAAGCACAAAGCAAAAGTCATAAGGATAGTTAGCCATAGTTGTCAGGTTTTGTGTGTATTGTGATTGGACTGGAGGCAGAGAATCCTTTGTTTTTAATATCTCATGACTCCATTGTGGAATAATGATACTGTGAGCTATAATATGGGGAGCCCTAACTGCATGTCAAGTTCTAAGCCTAGTGCTTCATAGCTAATTTCTCCTAATGACAAACTTGAAATTTAAGGTATTACAAGCCAATATGTCATCATTTATTTTACACCAGTATGAAAATATAAAGTTTGTTCTTCTAAAGTGAAAGGGACCTTTTAAACCATCCTTGACCTTCAATTATCTCCTAATTTCCTTGACCTCTACTCTAATTTTTTTTCCATGCAGAGTTGTACGAAACTTTTTTTTCCTAGTCTCCCCCTTTAACTCTTCACTTTATAAGTTAAAGTGATTATCTTTATAAAGTACACAGATCTGAGATGTCCAGGTCAATGATTTTAAACATATGTACATGCAAATCAAAAGTATCTTTTAAAAATATCCAGAATCATCTTACCACTCCAGAAACTTCTTCAGCCCCATTCCTCAACAATTAGCATCCCCTGTCACTTAAGAATTATACTCTCTACAGTACAGTGTTTAGAGAATTCATATCTGAACAGAACCATAACCAGTATTTTGAGTCTGACTTATGTCCTTGAACATTATGTATTTTTTAAATTTATCAACCAACAGAACATCACTATAGGTATAGCATTCTGGTCTATTGAGCAGAAGAATTCAGTTGTGTTAATGTAGTGGGATTTGAATGATCATTTGGTTAATGGCTGTTTTTATTGTTCATGGTTTTAGATTACCATGAGGAAGCTTGTTTGAAGATATGCATGCAAGTTTTGAGTGCATAGATGTTTCAGTTTCTTTAACAATGACTGCGTTAAATATTTTAGGAAGCAAATATTTCATTTCAAGGAAACTGCCAAACAATTGTCTAATATGGTTGTATGGAACCCACCACATTTCACCTGGGACTGTGCCCATCTTCCATGGGTCTCATAGCTTCCCCACCACCACGTGCAGACTGTTGCATTGATTTTAGCAATCCCATCGAGTATGAAAACAATCTCATTTTCATATCTCATCAAATCTTCCCTGATGAGTTCCCATTCTCTCTTAAATGAATTTTTAAATCATATTCCTTTTTGTTGTTGTTGTTGTTCCCAGTACATGTTAAAATAGTTCTTGTCAAGATTTGCAATGATCATCATCTTGGAAAACCAACTGGGAAATTCTACACTTCCTCATTACTTCATATGGCTTATCAGTCAGTTCCATTTGAAGGGCTTACTCTCCTTCCCATAGTGACTGCTTTTTCTCATGGCTGTCTATTGGTATCACCCCTGACTTCCTCAATGGGACTGCTCTAGCAAGGCATCCCTGGACCACTCCTGTTGAGTGATATCACTGTGTCACTGCTTTAACTATGAATGTATTGTCTCCGAATCTGACTCCCCATTAGAACTATGAGTGAGCAAACAGTGGATCACTTGACAAGTCTGCTTTGGTTTTTCAAGCATGATAATTAAAGATGTTCCTGAAATGAGCTACACCTAATTTATCTGCTTTCCCTGTATAAAACCATGGTCATCCATGTATTCAATTTGCTCAGGCCCAACACCTTGAAATCAATTTTGGTTCTTTTGTTAATTTTGTATCTTACACTAGATTCGTTAGCAAATCCTATAAGTCAGACCACAAGATAGATCTAGAGTAAAGTTCCCGCTCCTAGATTTTATTAGTGGCATCTCATCTAAGTCACTAGCACTTCACCTAAATCACTGTGTCCAGTTCAATTTCTGGTTTCTGTTTTTGTTCTCTTATGGTGTCTTCTAAAACAGCAACTTCTTGAAAGGAAGTTTGGATCCCATCACTTTCCTGCTCAACTATCTTTATTTACTTGTGAATCATCACCTACTGGGTACCAGACAAGAAGATACTAGTGTGAGGAAAAGGTATTAAGTTTCCTGTCTTCTTGGAGCTTGTAGAAATGAGGACAAGAATTACATGATGATTTCATAATCAATTAGGAAGTGTCCTAGGAAGAAATGAGAGTGAAGAATAAAAGATCCAAATACTTTGAGGGAAATGCCATTTAATTTAAAATCTGAAGAATGGGTACCAATGGTGCCGTGGGTATTTAGAATGCTGAATTTTTAGAAAGTGGCAGAATAAATATTCAAAACTAAGTTATTATGACTCTAAACCTTGAACTCCTAAATATCATGTACTATTATCCTTGATGTTAAGTATAGTGATTATGACTTATCAAGATCACAAGGTCCCTGTGTAATGGAACCTGAACTTTAAAATATGGGATCAGAGGCTTTTAAATTTTTCTTTCTTTAATTTTTTAAGCCTATGTGACCTTTAGTCGGCTTTATAGAAAGAGTATACTTTGAGATATACTGAAAGGAATTAATTAACTAAGAACTTGAGAAAGTTAGCTAAAATTATGTATATTATATGGATTAACCAGAATCAGCATCACTTGCCTGTAGAGGTAACTATGTACCAGACACTCCAGGTGAATTATCTTGCTTCAGTTTTATAAGTGCATTATCCAGTAGTACTTATTATTCTCATTTCATTGACAAAGACATTGAAGGGATAAACTCTTATACTCATGATCCTCTGACCAATGATGGTTAAGAGTGGGTTTGGAACCAGGCATTCTGGCCCTATGGTCAGTTGTCCTGGTGTTGTCAAAGTTTCTAGTTTGACAAGGCTGGGTGACAACAGCTGCTAGGCATTCCTTCAGAATTCAGCATTTGCAAGGCAGTGAGGAGAGTTGATTTACCTCACATAGTCACTGTCCGTTCATCCTTCATGCGGTTCCACATCCATGGCCTCCAGAAACCAGGACATTTTGCTAACAATTTCAACCCTGGCTAAGCAAATCCTGAAAGATTATGGATGAACTTGAGTGACAGAGATTGCAGCAAAGGCAGCAGGTTTAGAAGTTTCCTGTCAGGGCATGTGAGTGGCAGGCAGGTCCACAATCTCCACCTCCCATTTCACCCTGGCCTTCATTGCCTAGGTCACTGCAGCACCACAAACTGTCTTATTAAAACCATGATGTTCTTGCCTTAACACTTGCAATTGCTAACAGAAGTTCTAATTCTGGAATTCCTCTTTAATATCGAAAACAAACAGGTATGCACCCATGTACAAGCCACAGCATACGCCTAAGAAACAATAAACAGAAGCTGGTGAGCTTCTGAGGAATTTCTCTTGCAAACAGCTAATTGAAACATTCCTTCAATTTGTGCTGCTCAGTTTTGACAGTGGCTCTGCCCCTTGTCATAAAATCAATGGTCTTTTTCATCCCTTCCCTTGTTCCGTCCCTGCCGCCGCTCTGACTATAGCTTCTTCTTTCTCCACTCCAAGTCTTCCTCAGATCATGGGGGTTAAGTGTTCTTTTCATACTGCCTGGCAGACTGTCACAAGGCATCGAGTGGCTTTTGAAAATGAGCCATGTTAAATGGACTTGATGGGGGTTACAGTCACCATTATTGCTATCACCACTGTGATAAAATGGAGCAATAATGACGGGGGAAGGTACTTATCACTGTCTTTTTGAGATCACTTAAGATAGTTTGGGGCTGAAGCTTTTTGCCAAAGATAAATGGAACATGTACAAGATAAATGTTACTACCGCACAGTCCTTTGTGCATGAACTTGGTGGGCCTGGGTTGTTTACCTGTGCAGTAGCTAGGAAACAGGAAGATAAAGACAGGGCAGTGAATTTCTGGTGTGTTTAAAGTGGCCACCTGTCACAGTTGTAGCCTAGGATCAGAGCACCTTCATTAAGCCAAGAAAGCCTAGAGGTAGAATCAAATATGCAATGTTTGTTACTTAAAAATAAACATACAAAGAAACAAACAAAACCTCAGACAGATGATCCAGTACTCATTTGCCTTCAGCAGGTGAGAGTATGGCAGGGATCAAAATCTGAGCCACAGAATTTACCAATTTAGTTAGAGGTTTACATGGAAATTATGACTGTAACCCAGTCCTGTCATGAACTTGCTGTGTGACCCTGGCTGAGGCATTTGACCTTCCTGTACAGATGTCCTCAGGAAGGTCAACATATCTCGGTTGGCCCACAAATGTTCTGGATTTAGTGCTAAAAGTACAGAGTCCAGGAATTCCCTCTATCCTGGAAAATCAACATGGCTGGTGACAGTACTGATTATGAATTTATCAGAGAAGTCACTGAATAATGTGAATTGAATTAGAAAAGTAAGTTTTATCACATGATCAAACATATTCTTTGTAGATCATAAAATTAAGTGAATATCTACACATTTCAGAAATACATATCCTTCTCCTAAAAAATTCGTAATTTTTGTTCAATAGAAACAGATATTAGACATTACAATGACAAGGACATGTCACCTTTCCCGTGATCTTGTACAGAGACTGCAAACAGCAACTCCATTTCAAAGGAATGTGATCCTAGAAGGAGAGGCCACCACCAAAGTAGAATTGAAAGACACCGGAGCTAGAAGGATGGCTCAGTGGGTAAGAGCACTTGCTGTTTTTCCAGAGGATTTGAGTTCAGTTCCTAGAACATATTTCCTAGAACAACTTCTATAATGCCAGCTCCAGGGGATCAGACATCCTCCCCGGGCTTCCACAGGTACCTGCACAAGCATGCATACAACTTTACATACACATACAAAAGCACACTGGTTTATAGTGCCCACTTTAACTTTTAATAGTTTGTGAACTTATTACTAACCTGTGAACAGTAAAAATTCATAGCTATACAACTGTTACAAAGCAATGAGTTTAGTCTCTCTCTCTCTCTCTTTGCCCCCCTCTATCTCTCTGTCTCCCCCCCCATGTGTGTATGTGTACGTGAGTGTGCGTGCGTGTGTGAGTGTGTGTGTGTCTGAGGATGAAAAGCCTAGCCTTCCTGAGGAGCCTTATCCTTCTCTGGGGCAGTATGTTTGTTATCACTGACAAACCTTCATTGATATGTTATTATCATTCCAAACACAGTTACTATTGAGCTTCACTCTTGATATTATATGGTCTGTGTACTTGGCTGAAGGTTTGACATGGATTTACCTCCATGAAGTCATGCAGCTAGTTATTACTGAGTCAATCTTGGTGACTCAGCCATGTTTTACCCATTTCATGCAGGTCTTGGGCTTTCTCAGAATGTCCTATAGTTGGAATCCAGCAGAAAGCAAGCTTTCAGATTATAAAATGCCTGTATTTCTAGTTCATACTATTATTGCTTTTAATGGGGATTAGGGTTAGGATTTGTTCTGTCTTGACCTTAATTGTATCTCCCATAAAATTAAATACTTGTGAAAATCTTGTCAAGTAGAGAGAATACTATACCAAGCTTTCCACTTAATAGTCCACAATAGCTTGGTATATAAAAAGTTATGTGAATATAAAATGGTATATATTCACTGTGAAGTAGGCATGTACAACCTGCTGCTTGAGGTCCATATGCATCGCAGAATAGATATGACTGCAACCCAACACAAAATGGTAAACTTACTCTTCGAAATATATATATATATATATATATATAATATTATATATATATTCTTTTTGTAACTCAATTGTGCACTCCTTGAGCAGGAGCATTGTAAATCACAACATTATGCCACAATGTAAGAAGTTGGACAGGCAGTACACAAAGCAAAATAAGAATCATTTACATTTTCATTAACTTTTTCTTCCTTACGATGACAATTGTACTATCTCCTTACAGATAGATTTGGTCTTTGACAAAGCCTCAATAGTTTCAAAAGAGAAAGATTAATTCATAGTTGCCAATAACCTTCAGTTAAACATGAAAAAAAAAAACAAAACTAATGGCACGGAACTGAAGAGTTCTAAATCCATAGTGAGTCACCAAACACCTGCTACCTCACCTCCTGGGGTTCATTCCACATGTGAAAATGAAGAGTCACATGAAAGCCAGGTGACTTTATAAGTGACAGTGGTCTACTTTCACATTTGGAAAAAAAAAAAAAAAACCCACCAGTCTCAGCAATTACAGAAAATAGGGTTGAAAACAATCGTAGTTTAGAAATTAAAAATAAAAGTAATGAGGTATGAGGATAAAGTCATTCTTTATAAATTTTTGACGATACTTTATATAAAAACTCAAATGTGTAGCTTTTCCTTCCATATCATTTGTTAGACTTTTATTTACATGATTACAAAAAATGAGTATCGATTAGCTCACTGCTAGGTAGCTGGCCAAACAGTCTGGCTACAGAACCTGCCATGCCCCTGATGAAAGAACTTTTCCATGGCTATCCTTGGGAAAGGGCAAATGGACTGGGGGGGTTCCATGGATACCCCAAGGCTCAGTGATTTTATGTGATCCAGTTTATTCAGGTGTGAGAAACATGAACAATGGACTAAATGACATTCTGGGAGCAAAAAGTCTAAGTTTGTCTTTCATTATGTCTTCTTTCCAGCTTAGTCAATGTTATCCCCCATCCCCTGCCCATAAGCATCATTTTTGTAGAGCCTTGTCCAGCATGTTTCTCAAGACAACCTTTAAACTGAATTGGTGGAGAGACTGTCCTTTTTCCTATCACACATGCTGGGCATTTTTTTTTTTTTTTTTTGTCAAAATCATCTGGCCATGTGTGCATAGCTTTTTTCTGAGCTCTATATTGTTTCCTGTTATGCTTTTAAACACACTAACATGTTATACATTTTGTGATACATTTTGGAGTCAGGAGGTGTGTTATCTGTAGTTTCATCAGATGTACAAAAGCAGCAAATGGAATGAGGGTCCATGAGAGTGTGGAAGGGGGATGTGATGAGTTGTTTGATAAAGAGAGAAGTAGACTTGAGTGGTCAGTGTACAACAGTGGTTAACCATTAACTGTTGTGCATATGAACGTTTGTTACCAGGTTGGTTTCATGGTAAATGCTCCTGCTACACATAGAAATGGTACACAAGAACATTCAGAGATGTGATTATGATGTCTATTTCTTGCTGCTAATCTTTCTTTTTCATCCTTCCCTCCCTCCCTCCTCATTCCCTCCCTCCCTCCCTCCCTCCCTCCCTCTTCCCTCCCTCCCTCCCTTCCTTCCTTCTTTTTCCCTTCCTCCTTCCTACTGGTTACTTTATTTCTAACTCTTCTTCCCTTTAATCTCCATTTGTTTCTTTATAAATTGTCATAGAGTATCTTCTACAAAATTTCCAATTCTATTAAGTATGATGAGGAAGGTATGGAGCTGAGATTCGTTTTTAGTGTTGAGATTTAAACTTAAGGCTTCACACATAACAATAAAGCACTTACCACTAAGCTCCACCCTGCCCTATTCCACTGTGTGTGTGTGTGTCAGTGCATATTGTAGGCTTGTAATATATATATATGTACACATGTGTACATACATGCATGTGGAAGCCAGAAATAGACCTCTGTTTGTATTTTTTTTTTTTTTGCCTCTAAATTTGTACATTAGGATAGGCTGGTTGGTCACTAAGAGCCAGGATCCTGCCTGTCTCCCCTTCCCCAGCTTTGGGATAGCCAGCATGTGTCACCACCACGTGGTTGTTGTTGTTGTTCCTTCTGTCTTTGTTTCTTTCTTTCTGTCTTCTTTCCATCCTTTCTCTCTCTCTCTCTCTCTCTCTCCTGTTTCTTTCCTTTTCTTTCCCTTCTCTCTTTCTTCCTCCTTCCCTTTTCCTTCCTTCCTTCCTTCCTCTCTCTCTCTCTCTCTCTCTTTTTCTTTCTTTATTCCTTTCTTTCTTCACCTGTTTTTATGTGAGCATTGGAATTGAACATGGACCTTCCTGACTGAGGAACAAGTACTTCCGCAACAGAGCATCTTTCAGCACTACCTCCATTTTTCAAAATCACTTTTGTTTTGAGACATGGTCTCACTAAGTTGCTCTATCCTAAAGTCTCTCTGTAGTCCTGGCTTGTCTTGCAGCCATTCTGTCTTATACTCTCATGTGGTTGGAATTATGGGCTGTGCCACCAAGCTTGAGATGAAGAAATTTCTAACTGTCCTCCAAAGACATTATGATACAATGGAAAAGGCAAGCATGCCAACCTTTGACTTGTTTTTTTACTTCCTGGTTTTACACATGAGAATTATTCCTCTGGTGTATTTGGTTGATATTCTCAACTGTTACATAAATAAACCAGCATGGGCACCTGGGAGTCACGCCTTTCTATTAACTATGTCTTGATTTGTGAGTAAAAGAAAGTCAACTATTATGATATGATATTTTCTCCCCAATCCTTAGAGGCAGCAAGCACTCTTTTATTTCCCCAAACTCTGTAGCCTGCTTCCTCTTTGCAGTTTGTGTTTCTACAAATGGAAAGTGTCCTGGAGCTGAGATATGAGTGTAATGCTAAAAGTTCTTAGTGCTGCTAATCTTTGCCCTGTGGCACAGCTATAATTACCCAACAAGGAAACCCAGTAGAGTTTACCAGGACAATGCCATGTAATGACACAGTATTTATAGGTGGCTGTGGATTATTGTGTAATTATACTGAAGAGATCCAAAAGTAATTACTAGCATCCTACCCCTGGGGTTTGGAGAGAGGAATAATCATGTGTGCAGACCTCCTTCTTTCAAAGCAAATCCTTCTGGTTGTGGTTTCTCAGCAGGAAGGGAACAGAAAAACTTTAAGAATTCTATGTGGTCAAGCACTTTGCCTGGGAGCTGTGCTGTGAACCCCATTGCTCTGGCCGGCTTCCAACGCAAGGGAAACCTTCTTTGCTGTTCTGCTTTATCCCTTCAACTTCTATCACCAAGAAATGTCTGTTGACTGTGACCACGTGCCATGGACTTCCCCATCATCTCAGTGTATCTTGTGCTCACTTCATGTCATTCTCTGTCACCTAGCTTACCATCGACCTGGAATATCATGATGAATGGAAGGATGACTAGAAGAAGGCCTCTCGTTGCATGACTCCATCATCCTGATAGGGAAATGAGAAAGGCTCAAAAGTCAAGATGGGAAGGAATGTGCTGTCTTACTTAGAAAGCTAAGGAAGGATGTGCAAAAGAGGTTACTTTTGGTAGAAAAGATCTGGGTGGCTTCCTGGAGAAACACAGAACATTGAAGAGTGGGTAAAAATGTTTTGCCAAGGTTGGGGCACTGTTAGAAAAGGACATGAAAAAACTAAAGAACTGTATAAGCGTCTTTACTGAGACAAAAATTAACAGAAAGATGTTGAAAAAAAAGATCCAGAATTCATGCTTGTCAGAGTGTATGTTACATGATGGGGATGTGTCAAACTCTCAAGAGAAGAATGAGATCAGGCTGTGGAGGTCTTTAAATGCCCAATTAAGGTAGGGGAGAGTCATTGCTAATGGAATAAAGAGCTACTGAGTGGAGACTCATGAGGAGGGGTTATCTTTACTAATATTACAATATTGAGGAAACTTGGTTAGGGATTGAGGGAGAATATGTAGAAGCATTATTAAGGCTGAACAGTCTATAAAGAGCTCATCTTAGTATTGAGTTGAATGACAGTTTGTAACTATTTGTGTGTGTCAGAGGGAACAGAGACAAAGAAACAGATAGACAACGATAGACACACACACACACACACACATACACGAAAGTAGAGAGAGAGAAGAGAGAGAGAGAGAAGAGAGAGAGAGAGAGAACACCAGAGACCAAGAGAAGTAGATATGATTTCAGATGTGCACATGTACAATGTGTATGTATGTGGAGGTCAGAAGACAACTGTTGGGGAGCTGGTTCTCACCTCCTGGTTTATTTTGAGGCAGAGTCTCTCTTGTTACACATGTATGGGTGACCCTCATCTCCACCTCGTATCTGGCCATGGGAACCTTGGGATTTCAAGTGAACTACTGCACACAGCTTGTTTACACAGGTCATGGTGATCTGAACTTGGTAATCAGGCTTGCTTGTGAAATGCTTTTGCCCAAGCCTTCTCCCTGGTCTAAAACGTTGTATTGTTTGACCATTGTTTTTTCATCTTTTTCCTTCACTAATCCATGAAATCTCCCGCTTTTACTCTTTATTTCTTTGAATTCTGTTATTTTAGTGCCCACATGTAAGTGAGATTCTATAGTATTTGTCTTTTCCAGTCCTCCCTACTTTTCTGAGCACAATGCTCTTCATTTTATTTTATATTGTAAATAGCAGGAATTTTTAAAAAGGCTAACCAAAGCTAGGCAGTGGTGGCACATGCCTTTAATCCCAGCACTTGAGAGGCAGAGGCAGGTGGATTTCTGAGTTCGAGGCCAGCCTGGTCTGCAGAGTGAGTTCCAGGACAGCCAGGGCTATACAGAGAAACCCTGTCTCGTAAAACAAAACAAAACAAAACAAAAAAACCAAAACAACAACAACAAAAAAGGCTAACCAATATTTCATTATAGTGCATATCACCACATTTCCTTTATCTCCTGGTCAATGAACACTCATATTGTCCATAAATCATAGGTATTGGGAAGGATCCTGTAGTGAATACAGGAACGCAGGTATTGTGTCCAGAATTTTTCTTATAGATAAGTACTCAGATACCGAATTTCACTCTTTAGAATAGTGTCTGTAGTTAACAGTACTGTGTTGGAGACTTAAAAATTAACAACTATGGTAGAACTTACAGTAAGTGCTCTTACTATTCCCAAACCATTAGTAATAATGAATTGAGTAAGATAAAGCTTAGAAAGATGTAAGATGTGTCTAAGGCTTTGCTGGTGGTTGATGGTTTCCCAAGTGTTTATCTATTGCCAGATTTGTGGCATTGTGTATATTAAACAAGTACAGCTTTATAATGTCAACCATACCTCAATAAAGTGGTTTAAAGCTGAAGAGGGGATTGGGTTCACTAGGTGAGCAGTTTTGGATTGTGAAAGGAGGTGCCACACAGGTTGATGAACAGATTACAGATTAAAGTCAATATTAGACATGAGGGATGAGATGGAGGAAGACTTGAAGGGGAGGTGATTATGTCATGAGGCTGGTGCCAATCTGACAGCATGCTCTGTGTAAGATTACTCAAATCACCTGGGAGGACCTCAGCAGGAGGGTGAGTTCAGTTCTGGTAGACAGTGCTTTGGGAAAGGTCTGTAATTCCTTCTAATAGCAATTAAAATTATCATTGTGTTTCAGTTTTCTACAGTTACTAACTTTGTGTGCAAATGTATGGGAGCACGCATGTCCATGGTGCTCATGTAGAATGGTTACTTCTCTCCTACTGTGTGAATTCTGGGGATCAAAGTCAGGTCAGCAAGCACCTTAACCTGCTGAGCCATCTCTCCATTTCCAGACCAAAGTAGAATTATTTGCCATAAGTCACAATTTAGTTTTGGAAGAAGAGAGCACTGCCTTTTCTTTTCTTCTTCTGAAGCACAAAGACATTTGAGGTGGGGTCAAATCTCAGTGCCAGAGCATATAATAGGCAGGCATGAGGATGGGGATAAAAACAAAGACAAAAACAGAAAACACAAACCAGAAAGTGTAAATGCATCAGCTTAAAAGGAAGCCTACAGCAAGGTTCATAGCTCACGATTGCGAGCTGATCTATCTCACAGACTCATGCCGGGAGAAACGGGTCTCTTCCACCTCAAACAGGTTCCTCATCATCCAACATACAAACCATGGCAAATCAAAAGCAACTTATCATATGGCCTCTGAAGGATCGGCGGTTCATACAGTAACAGTGGAGAGTCTTTATCCCAAATTAACTCATTGCAGTGTGCTGACTATAATTACTGTTATTCTGCTTGACTGCTCTATATAATGGTAAACGGGAACATGGAACCTTCACCATGAATTATCTCTTTCCAACCCTCACTTGGATCCCATATCAGTATTATATGCTATATTTCAAGGGAAGAAAAAAAAAACAAACTTAAATTTATAAACACTCAGATGATGTAAGTGATGTGTACACTCTGATAAGACATTCTAAATGCTCAGTGGAAGGTGGCTAGATGTAGACTATGTGGAGAGTATAAACTTATAAGGTTTTTTTGGAATGTGTTGTGACTGTTCCCCTGGCTTCTCTGTCTCTCTATCTCTCTGTCTTTCTTTGTGTTGTGTCTGTCTCTCCCCACCTCTGTGTGTGTGTGTGTGTTGTGTTGTGTATAATGGTATTTTCAGAAATAATAAAGTTGTGATGGCACTGAACTATTAGAAGGATTAATTTTCTGATGGATTCATACTATATAGTGGTGCAATGTTAGAAGTAGAGCTTGGCTGAGAAAGTGGTTCACTGGGTTTCTTAGTACTCTTTTCTGATGTGATAGAATATCCTGAGAAAAGCAACTTATAATACCCTGGCTCACAGTTCAAGGATGTAGTCTGCCATAAGCAGGAAGTCAGGATGGCAAGCATTTGAAGTAGCTGGCCACATATCTCGACATGATGAGGAGACAGCGAATGGTCAATGCACACTGATGCTCTTCTCTTCATTCATACAGTGACGGATCCCACCCGTGGAATGCAGCCACCCACAGTGGTGAGTCCTCCGGCGTCAGTCAATAAAATCAGTATAATCTACAGGCATGCACAGAGACCCTTTCTCTCGTGTAATATTAGATTCTGTCAAGTTGACAGGAACACTTAATCTCCATCTGGAGAAGTCTGCTGGTTGTGAAGGGCATATCATTCCTGGCATCTTCCTCTAAACCTTGCTGCTTCCTGTTCACCATGATGTGAACTGCTCTATCCTGCCATGGCTTCTTCACCATGACAGATCAAACCTCTGAAATTGTAAGCAAAAACAAATCCTCCCCCTTTTATGATTTTTTTTTCCCTTAGGTATCTGGTTATGGTGATATAAAAGTAACTTACATAACAGGGATGTGTTGCTTGAAAATGTGCTAGCCAGTATCGTTATTTAACAAATGGAAGACACACTTTTATATTAACAATGACACCAGAAGCATACAGAAGAAAGCTTCTAAGCATGATTTCCCAGATAGACACCATCTTCTCTTTAGTCTGTTCAAGGAAGCAATTTGTTTATGACTACCCTGATCCAACAGTCCAGGAGAGCACTGTCCAATAGGAACCACAGAAGAAAATTATAAGCTTCAAGATGTCTTATAGAAGAAAAGTTAATTTGAATATGCTATTGTGTTTAACTCAATATGACCCAACCAGCATTTCAGTCAGGGTGTGAGATCCCAGGAACAGCTGTACCAAATTACCCCAAGCTTGGTGAATTTAGAAAACAATTTTTTCTCTGAACACAAAGGGTTCTGGAGGCCAGAGCTTGAAATCTGTTCCGTTGGACACAAACTGAAGGTTGGCAGGGTCATGTTGTCTGTGACGTTTCTGTGGCAAATCCATTCTCAACTCTTCCAACTTCATGTGGCTGTTGGCAGTTTCTGCTTGATGGCTTCAGTGTTCCAGTCTCCAACTCTAGGCCCATATGATCCCCCTTTTTTCCGCGGGTGTGTCCATGTCTTTGTCTCTCATAAGGAAACATCTGACTGTATTTAGAGTTTAGGGAGTGGTTCTCAAACTTCCTAATGCTGTAATGCAGTTCCTCATGTTGTGGAGACCACCAACCATAAAATTATTCCATCAGTACTTGATGACTATAATTTTGACACTGCTAAGGATCGTCATGTAAATGTCTGGCATGCAGCACATATGATATGCATCTAACGGCGTCTAGACCCATAGATTGAGAACCACTAGTCTAATGAGTAATCCTGAATAATCCTCCTCATCTTAACATCATTAACTTAGGCACACAGGTAAAGGAATTTCTACCTCTAAATAAAGTTGTATTTAATAGAAAAACTATTATATTCGTCCAGAAATTTTTTATATCCCTCCAAGTTTTAAATGAAATTGAAAAATTATGGAAGTAGCGAGATGGATCAGTAGATAAGGGTGCTTGCTGTGCCAGCGGAGACTGAGTTCAAATCCCCAGCTCCGCATAAAAACCTGGGTGTGGATGTACTGTAACCTAAGCTTGTGAAATGGGATACAGGATGATCGCCAGCTTTCTGGATGCTAGCTTAACATCCTGAGCTCACTGAGAGACAATGTCCTAAAGGATAATGTAGAGAGTAGTAGAGTAAAGCCTGACTTCTTGGCTGCCTCATGCATGAGCTGCATGCACATTGCATACATACAGCTACACCTACTATGACAAACACATAACACAGCACAATCATACATAAGACACACATATAAAATTAAAGAAATTGAAAGCTTGTATTAGGTGCAGTTTCCACTTCTCAGATGCTTACTGCCATGCATATGACTATCACAGTGACTATTTTCTTATTTTTTTTTTGGTTTTTCGAGACAGGGTTATCTCGTGTAGCTCTGCTGTCCTGAAACCACTCTGTAGATCAGGCATGGCCTCGAATCAGAATCGCCTGTCTCTGCCCCATGCTAGGATTAAAGGCTGTGCGCCACACGCCCGCCACAGGTGACTATTTTCAACACTGAAGAGCAACTGTGAGCTCTGCTCTTCCTTCCCTGTCTTCAAGCCAGTAAACAATCTTAATGCACATGATCTGCAGATAATTCCTTACTTACATAGCATTCCCTACAAATTAATTCTCTCACAGATTTCCATTCATTTTACTGACTACTATTATTTTCTATGTTTTTAAAAATGAGCAAGCAGAGGATACAAAAGTTGACAAAGATGCATAGGTTGTTCATGGAGGAGATAAACGTGCCCCACAAGTATTTCTCAGACAGACATGATACCATACTGTTTTCTAATAGCTTGTTCTATTGTCACCACAAGAAATCCCCTGATTCAGAAACTTAACTTATGCTTGGATTAACAATAACTTTGTCAAAGGTTGAATTCTGCCTGAAAGCATTGCTGAGTAAAATGAGGCCATGGGAAACAGTGGAGTGTGACCCTTCTGGTTAAGATTCAAACTTACTGGAAATGAAAGAAAGCTGTATGCAAAGAAAATACTGTTGTTTGTTTTGTGTGCATAGGTTCTCTGCTTTTTTTTTTTTTTTAAATGAGGCTGGTGTACTAGAATCCGTACTGCATTATTTTGCCATTTGTTTAAGAAACACATATTTGTTTTCTTTTCTACTTTTGTAATATTTTTGATACATTATTTTTTATCTCATGAATAGTCAAATCAGATAAAGATTAAGAAAAATAATTTTATAAGATATATAGATTCATGCTTTTCAGGACATAAGCTGGTACATGTTTATTGAATTTAATTAATAAAAAGAAAACAAATAAGAGAAATTGTTTAGATGGATCCATTGATGAAATAATTAGTGAAGTGACTATGCAAACTTACTAGGATAAAGACAGAAACAGGAAATGTCCTGACCTATGAATCTAACAGAGGTATTAGAAGTCGCACTCATTGTGTGTAGAAGAGCCTTGTCAATGTCACAATTCTGATGACTCAGATCTTTTTCAGTGGCTGATTTTGACATTTTGGCTTTCCAGAGGTCTGAGAGCCTCTTCTGTGTCAAATAGATATTCCATTTTCTCAGCTGAGCCTCCCCCATCACCACCCTCCCTCTCCCCATCAGCTCTTCATATGGTGCCTTTGCTGGTGATATTGACAGACTAAAGGATTGCTCATTCCCCATAGCCCCACAAGGTAAATTAAAAAAAGGAAAAGTCAAAGCTATTTCTGGACCCTCTCGCACTCAGGGACTCCCAACTCAATACATCCTGGTTGCTTGGAAATGATGCTTATTAATAAGTGAGGAAGGCACAGTTAGTTCATGGGCTTCAGGGTCACCTATTTAGGGGATAATTTACTTCCCAAACACATTTATGCCTTGAATTCTTATAAGTTGTTGAGTGCAAGCTATTTACAATTAGGCAATTACTTTTATGGATCTTTGGATGTAATCAATGACCAGAGAACTTGAGGACAATCCCCAAAATCTTCTCATCTTTTAACATGTGAGATTTCTGAGCCATTAGGTCAAAAAAAGAGGTTAAGATGATGATTATTTATATGACTGTCTCATATATATGTACATTATCAGAATATTACTTCCTTTTAACAGAATATAAAATGACAATATATATATGGATACATAAATGGGTATATACACACAAAATAGCAAAATGCATATGTAACAACCACAATTTTTGAAACAGGTTTTAGAAAGGTATGTCCAGTAATGTGACACCTTGATCATAAGGTTGAATCTCTTGACTGTAATGTTGGAATGATTAATACAATAGAATATCAAAAGCCTGCCTCATAGTTGAAAAGAAGGGACCTCTTATGTGTAGATATTTTAAGGAATTTCCAATACCTGTGACACACATCTGGTAAAGACAGCAGAATAACTGCACCATTATTGGCCTTTCTGAACCATTTGAAAACAAACAAAATAAAGCAGAAAGACTCTGTCATCAATGAAGCCAGAAAGCAATCTTAGTGTCAAGGCTGTAGAGCAGATTCCCTAGAGTCTATGTTAATCAGCCATACCTGAAATTTGCAAACAGAGGCATCCTCTGCAGACTATAAACCCTGTGCAATATCTTCCAAGGAAAGTTAGACACACAAGAAATTTAGATGTGCACAAGCCTCAAGCTTTAAACTGCTGTCAACAGAATTCTGTGGAATGGGTATTATTATCACACAATAGGAAGTGCAGCACATAAAGCTCAGAGAGTGGTAGTAATTGTCCAAAGCCATGGGGTAAAGAATAGCTGCCATGAAAATTCCTCTAACTTTAAATCCCCAACATCCCCCATAGACAAGGGCAAGCACACATCTGCAGATATAGAAATGAGAAAAGAACAGGATATTTATAAATATTCTATAGAAAATTCCATGTTGAAATCTCAATTCCTCCTTATGTAATGCTACTGCATTCTAATATCTAGATTATTATAGTGGAATGGCACTTTCAAGAATGAGATTTGTGCCCTTATAAAAAAGCCTTCTCATTTTTGTCTATTCTACTTTATATATTATCTTATTTCATTGAAAAATGTCACTTTTCACAGTCCACATTTCCTTGAAAGTCACAAACCTCTTGACTCAGCCTCCCAAATGCAAAGATGATAAGCATGTGCTACCTTACACATCAAGAGAACTTTCTTGCATCTTTTTGACAAATGAGAATACAATATTATCAGCTCCTGTAAAAAAAACTCTTACCATAACCTGATTATTCTGGCCCCTTATAAAGCTCAGACATCACTTCTAGAACTATGGGAAATAAATACTGTTTGTCTTGTTACAGGAACACAAACTGACTCATACAATTAGTAAGGAAGAGATAGAAGAACATTGAAGCTACTTTTCAATTCTATTCAGACCTTTTCTTTCTCACAAACAACTGGCCACATGTATGCACGGTCCTTGCTCAGAACAGTAAGAAAACAATAGATACCCTGCCTGCTAGGCACCACCAGAGAAGTAAAAAGATAAATGAAAAAGCAAAAGTAAAATACAAAACACACAGTGGGAATGTCACATTATGAAGCCGATGACAATTATGGGTCAATATGACCCTAGGATGTCAAGGAAATTAAAAAGAAAATGATCTTTTGAGGCCAAAAGAGCTCAGCTGTGCATACAAAACATGAAGTGGAAATAATAACACAGAACATGGTGAAAATCGAGTTGACAGAGTTCAACAGAGATGGAAAATTTCTCTTGAATAAATATCACAGGAGCGATGGCAAAAAGTGGAAAATAGATAGGACTGAAGCCACAGTGGGGGACACTGAGAAAAGTCAATGTGACAAATGCAAATGAAGAAGAGAAAACAACAAATATGTACATCCCCCAAAACATAAATATTTATACCATTTAAGTTTCATTTAGGAAGATGGTGGAATAATTTGAATGCTAAAATGCTTAAGGTATTAAAAGAAAAAAATATTGAACAAATGACATAGTTGATTTATAGTATGTTTTGGGGTTATACTTACACCCATGAAGACACTGTCTGCTAAACCCATGCTCTGTGATGGAGTAAAGCACCGACTCTTCTCTTTTCCAAAAGAAAGTTCTCTTCTGTTGAGAACCAGTCTAGAGGGCTGGAAAGAAGACTTGAGATTGACAGCATTTGTAAATGTATTCACACTAGGAGCAGATGTATTAACACTCGGTAGTCCAAATGGTTGGCTTGGATAACCACAATTGAAGAATGCATTTAGCATACATCGACGACTAACACAGAACTTGGATTGAGGGTTGAAGGAAAGGAAAGTGAGTGAGTCTCTCAGTGTCATCCTTCATTCCCATTCTTTAAATATTCTAACTCAAGAACTTTAATTCTTCTGACCTTAATGGAAATCAGAGACTAGTTAAAAGATAAGAAACTTAACATTAAACAACACAAAATTATAACCACTCATACCATAACAGATCCAAGCAGATTATAAAGGGCAGATGAAAGCATGGCTTTTTGACCTTACAACACATAACAGAATCATGACTAAACACATATGTCATGTAAATAAATAAATGGTAATGGGACATATTTTAAAAGATTTCTCCAAAGACATATAGGTAAAAGAGGTCCAACATGGTATCATATGAAGGGAACACACCTAGGCTATTGATCTTGCACAAGTTAGATCAACATAAACATAAGAGTGTTCAATGATAGAAATAGTATTAAAATATGTGACACAATGAAGCCATTTCTAACATGGCTAAAAGCAGTCTTGGAGTATACTGTTGAATTTTATGAAAAGTCAGATCTCTTGATTTTTCTCTCTTGCCCCAGTAAATGTATATACTTAATTAAGAATAAGCATGTGATTTGGTAAGAAACACCAATCACCTTTTCTTGAAAAAGGGACTTATAGAAGACCCCCAACTACTATATGTAAGAGTATGTCAATGTATGATTCAAGGTCATTTATCAATTAAGTGGGTAAGAGAAAAAATGAAACGTAGAATGAAGGGACTAAATTATACAAAAGATATAAGATAGTGTTTGTGAAACATTCCAAAGAAAAATCACAGAGCTTATAATCAATTATAAACATTAGCAGTATATCAGCTTGACAGTGAGAGTCTAAGAACGTTCATGGGTGTTAGCCATAATTGCTTGGAAGAAAAGATAGAATTTGTTATGACAACAGAACTAATAAAGTAGCCAATTTAAGAAAGGTCCAAGACCTACATTAGGAAAGCTGAGACAACATCTGAAATCTAAGGACATAAATCTTTCATTTTTTTCAAAGTTGTACTCTTTTTGAAATAGAAATAGTCATGGCAAACAGATCATGTGATTCCTCAACAACCTGATGTTTTACTACAGTTTCAAAGGAAATGTATTTAAGACAGTCATTTATGGGTAGGAAAAATACAAATTCATTCTAAGGCATGCCTGAGAAACAACTTAAACTGGGTAGTATTGATACATGAATATTGAATTAAGAGAACAAGGTCTTCTACAAATGGCCAGCTATGGTATAGTAAGTGTGGTATTTCAATTGATTAATGGTGAAATAAAGTTTTTATAGATGGGGTGTGGCATATGGAAATATTTGTACTATATTATAAGGTAGAATAGGAAACCATATATAATTTGTGTGTGTTTGTTGTATGTATGTGGTATATGGACATATAGCAACTTGTACCTCAACAGGTGTAACTGGCTTTTGTATAATATATACTTTCGGTTTACTCTTCCAAATGTATGTTAATGTTTTTCCAACATTTTGCTTTTGTGATTGGGTATAATATATGTTGCTTTGTATTAACTTAGAAAGAATTAGGGCTCATCCTTGCATTTTTTTTTATTTCGTTATTTAAATCACATCGTAAGTTACTTATTTACACAGACGTTATAAACACAAAAAGGCAGAATGTGGGGAAGGGAATGGCACCAGAGCATAGGTGTTCAGGGGTAGTACAGATACCTTTCAGAACAGGGTATCAGCTGAGTGTAGGTTCAGGGGACAGGTCTCTATGACTCTGCCTATGATTCACTTGTCCTTATCTAAGTTGGTACTGTCCACCGAGGCCGCCTATTTATAAGACCTATGACTACTCGGTCTGGTAAATTTCCACAGAAGCTGCCTGTTTACAATAGCTTATAGCCTTCTGTTTCAGTGTTTTTCCACAGAGACCCAAGACTTGTGTTAGCATGCATGTATGTCAGGCTATTGCTGATTTTAGACCTATGGCTGATTTTAGGCCTTTAGTGTATATGCAGGGCTGCTCCTGACATCTCCTCCCTTCTCTAAGTATAGAAGGGCCTTGGCAATTCTATTCTTGTGAAGGCGGAGATAGGGGTTGATGTTAAAAGTATCCCCTCTCCAGGAAAAAGACTTTGGGATGGGTATGGCCTCATGCCTCACTGGACAATGACAGGAGAACCGGAGCCATTACCCTTGCATTTTTTCAAGCAACTTTTTCATTGTTTCCTCCTCCTTTCTTCCTCATCTCCTGACCTCTTGGTATCTCCTACCCTGGTGGCTTCCTTTCCACTTCTATGTATTGATTTGTACTTAGAGAAGATACTAGAACAGAAAGTTGTAAGTAGATAGATATCACTTCATTTGTCTTATTTATTTATCTGTTGCTTACTTGTTACCAATACTAAATTACAGATGATGTTCTAGAATCTGACTTGATAACTCTCACCCATATACTTGTATTGAGAGTGATTGAGAGACGACCAGAACTCTTCAATGAATAACTTCTTTACCGAGGGCTTGCAATGTTATAAGATTTAATCAGGGAATCTGAATAAAGAGAAGCAAAATAGAGACCAACTCAGAAGATAAAGGTACACACAACTCTTATTTAGATCGTTGTGAAAGTACATTTCCCTTTCCTTCTCATGCAGACACATATAGAGCCTCCATCTATGAACCAGGACATAGGTCCTCACCAGATATCGAGCCTGCTTATAACTTAATATCAATCCCCTCCCAACTTCCTGATCTATGAACAATACATTTATTTGACAATAACCTTCCACCTCCATGTCTATAGAATTTTGTTATAATATCCCAAACAGACTAACAACACATTGTTTACTAAGTACTGTCATTCTCGATCCTTTCAGAAAGCACACATTTTTATTTCATATATTTTTCTCATGCTCTGATCCCACATTCCTCATAACCCATTTTTATGGAAATTGTTCCAGTTTAATCAATGTGTATATTTCTGTTTACATGTTTACTTATAAGACTTGCATGTTGCTTATGTACAGTTTTAATTATTTTCAGAATTTATACCATGTTTTGTATTCCATTTGCTTTATCTTGCCTTTTAGTATGAAGCATATATGCTTGTGTTTATATGAGTGACTTAAAAGTATTTTTATAAAAACATATTCATCATTCAACTACATTTACACTTCATCTTAGCAAAAAAATAAGTAGTGATGGCTACATGTAGTTAGAAAAGTTCATAGTGTTCCATTGGTTTAATCCTCTGTGTTTTACTACTCATCAGTACTGCACCTGAATCCACCAAATATTCAGTGAAACATTCTTGTGATGACTCTTTTGTGATAAATATACAGATTTTTAAATTTTTTCTGCAAGATACAAAGACAAGGTTGTTGGATTTCTGAAGCTGGTGAAATTGCATTTCTTATGTCTCAAAGGCAGATTCTTCTCATTCAGACCTGTTTAAAGGAACAAGCCAAGAAAGAAATAAAACTCTATTCACAGGAGCACCTCAGGAATCTCAAAGGCTGAATTCTGGGCAGTTGTGGATAGACAAACTCACAGAGTTTATCATCTTGGTCTAACATGCGTTGAACAATCATGGAATTTCCTGAGTGCAGAGCAACACTCAGAAAACAGAGAGAACAGGTGTACACCATGCTGCTAAAACACATCCTCCTGAGAGTTCCCTGTTTGGTCACAAGGAATCTAGCTCTTTAATGCCAGCATGAAAGAGCAGACTCACCTTAGACCTAAGATGTGAAAATATTTTGCGTATTTTCTATATATCACAGAAGGCTAAGTTTAGTTTTAGTACTGATGTGATGATCTGTGTTTCATCATTGTTGTATAAAGTCCTGAATTCAAAAGCTCCCTGGTTCTGTCTTGCTGTGGTGGAAACATGAACAAATGACTAACTTATTAAACATTTATGTTCTACTTTGTTCTACAAAAACTTCAAGTCATCTAAGGGCAATGAAAATTTTATTAGCAGGGGCAATTAGATGATAGATTGTCCTTGGATTGATGGAACTGCTTTACCCAGAGGCGCCTTGAAGTTATGAGTGTCCCCAGCCCTGTATCCTGTGTGTGTATCCTGTAACGGACAGGTACACATGGACAAGCTCTCACTGGCTTTTCTTAAATAGAGGCACTTCCGACCCCTCTGAGGTATAAATTGAGGATCCACTTTCCCCTAAGATACATCTTGAAGTAGATGCTTCATTTTTACCGTTCTGTTCATCTCTTAAAACCCCAAAGCTATTAAGAATCATGAAAATCAGAAAGGCATTTAATCCACATTAACATTACTAGACTCCCAGAAAGACATGGAATCCTATGGGATACTGCAAAGGTTTAGATGGTTTTGGAAATTCAGACTATAAATGAAAGCTGGAAATCTGTGGAGGCAGCACTATGGAAATCACAAGAATACTATGTGGTGGGTAGAATAACAAACATCAGAATAGGACACCTTGCTCCTGCTCCCCATCACAGGATGGATGCTGGGTGAGGGTAGGGGGACTTACTTAAATCCTTTGGGAAACTTTCTCATTTCTCAAGTGGTCCTGATAATTCCTTCTCTACAGAATTGTTGAAATTAATGTTAACTTAGAGAAGCACTTAGAGTTGAGGCAGGCCCACACTAACTAATGCTCATCTCTGAAGAGTTATTTTTGAAAACTTTAAATTATTATTTTATGTGTCTAGATGTTTTAGCTTCAGGTATGTCTGCACACCACACGGTCACAGTGCCTAAGGAAGCCAGAAGTGGATGTTGGATGCCTTAGGAATGAATTTACACATGGTTGTCCTACAGAAGAACAACCTGGTGCTCTTAACCATTGAGCAATCTTTCTAGCAGTGTGCCTATGGAAGCTATAATAGGTTGTTGGATGCCCTGGAACTGGACTTACAGATGGTTGTCCGATGCTATGTAGATGCTAGAAACTGATCCTAAGTCCTCTTGAAGAGCAAGCCAGTGTCCTTAACCATTGAGCTATCGCTCCAGCCCTCTTGTGAAGATTCATATAGAATAACATGTAGATAGGATATATTGACCTCTGAAAATGTGAATAACCTGATCACACACCACCCTTGCTCTGTATCTGGCATGCAGTAATATAGGATGGATTTTGTAAGCTTTTCTGCTGTTATAATTGCACAGTATTTTCTTTTAATGATGAGGTTAGGGTGTCTGAGGATAGTGAAACTTCACAGCTAGTCAAAAATATGTATCTTGTGTTGGAAGGAGTGACTTCATTCTGAAACTAGTAATACAATTCAGAAATGTAGAAGTGGTGGAGTAAATGAAAATCATGCCTGAAAAGGTGAAGAATAAAGTTATCATGATTCAAAGCATCTGCAAAAATACACACAGTGAGAGCTAGGAAATGATACATTCTAGAAATACATGGTGGTCAATGTCACCAATACCAAGGAAGAATCAAGTAGGATGAAGAATTGAAGATGTATTAGATTCAACAACTTAGTAGTTATATGTAAACTTGACTTCAACAAGAACAATGTAGAAACGACAACATCAGCTTAACAGGAGCAGAGGAATGATAGACAAGACAGATGAAACTGTAGAGGAGGGGAAGGTATTGGACTTCACATCATCACCACAAATATCCAAGGGGAACAGCTGATGAGGAGAAAAAGATTATTTCTGCTTCCTGTCTGAGGTTTCAGTCCATGGTTGGAACTATTGTGTCGACCGACCCTGGGATGAGACAGAGTATATAGTGATGAAAACCTGAGGCAGAGGCTGCGCACCTCATGGGAGCCAAGAAGCATAGAGAAGTTACTGGAGGGGACATGATACAAGACACACTCTTCAAAGACATTCCACAAAGATGTACTTCCTTCAGTGATGTTCACTTCCCACCCTCCTCTCCTAGTGCTCCATGTCTATCTTGGATTACTCAATGGACTAGAGCCTTGAATGGGTGAAACCTTTAGGATCTATCTCCGGAAAACCTCTTTGCAGAAACTTCTAGACATCGCTTTATTAGTCTTCCAGGTGGCTTTAACCAGAGCACATTGACAATGAAGATGAACTCGAATATGCAGAGAGAACAAAGAATCAAAATGGAAAGATATTTTATTCTGGGCTGAGGGGAACAAATGGGAGGAACAAGTACATGACAATTTATCCTAAAGTAAAATTTTTCCACTTAGAACTTAATAACTATATGAAGTTATATGAAGACTATAAGAACATCAAGAAAGGCCTAGCTAAGAGCAGAGTCAGAATTAAATGTAGAACTCCAACGTGTGATGGAATTGCAGAGAAGACTTGTTCATTTGTACTTATGAGTAGAAATACTAGTTAAAGGCAGAGACATGAGATGGGAGGATTCATTGCACTCTAAGAAAACCAAGCCCTGCGACAGCCTTGGCTTAGCTCAGGATGCTTCTTTTTTAGGGGGAAATGTAGACAAATTTGAGAATCAAAATCTGTCATTCAGGGGAATTTGGGAAACTTACTTTGAAAAATTTATTTGAGACTACTGAAAGCTGATTTTAATACTGAAGGTTAATATTTGTTTGATGTGTCCTATTTTTCCCACCTACTGGGATCGAAAAAGCATTTTTAAAGTATATTGATAATACGCATTTATTGAATAAAGGAATGCACCTGTGATCCTAATATATTGAACTCCTGTTGACTCTGACACATCTAATTCGCTTGTCAGTTTTAATTTTCTTTTTATTTATTTTTATCTTATAGATGGGTATTTTTGCCGGAATGTAAGTGTATGTACCATATACATACCTGGTGCCCTTAGAGATTGAAAGAAATCATCAGAGTTTTTGAAACCCAAGTTACAGATGGTTGTAAGCTGCCATGTGGATGCTGGAAACTGAACCAATCTTCTACAAAACCAGTAAGTTCCCTTAACTAACCACTGAGCAACCCTCAAGCCAAGTTATCTTGTTCTCTTGTTCCTTTAAGACAAACTAAGATCTGTTGTCTGGAAGCGAGCGGAGAAAATGCCTCACCTTAAGGTGCTTCACAGTACCTGCTAGTTAAAATGTTTGTTCATATACTACCAACATTGCTATGGAGTCCAGCAGTGAATGAAATGAAGTCTTTCATGGAGCAACTTTGGTTCCAGAAAAGTTCTCTTTTGTGGGAAAACTCTGAAAACATATATACATACATACATACATACATACATACATACATACATACATACATATATTACTGTCTAAGTGTATACATTAATTGGATCATATCTGCACAGAAAATCAGATTGTATGAATTACTAGACTCACTATTATTGTAAAGTGTTGAACTGAAGACTCTGAGCCCTAGAAAGAAGACATTGGTAGGATACAAAACTTTTCATAGGAAGCAAAGTTCATCTGCTTCCTGCTAATCTGTATTTAAACTCGGAATACTTCACAGAGTTTTGAGATCTGGTCTCATTGCATAGCTCAGGCTTGCTTCAAACCTTAGGTCACCTTAACCCAGCCACCCTAGTGGTGAGACTGCAGGTCACCTTAACCCAGCCACCCTAGTCGTGAGACTGCAGGTCACCTTAACCCAGCCACCCTAGTCGTGAGACTGCAGGTCACCTTAACCCAGCCACCCTAGTCGTGAGACTGCAGGTCACCTTAACCCAGCCACCCTAGTCGTGAGACTGCACTCTGGCCAGTCTGCTCTGATGTACTTGAAGTAAGCGGTGGGAAGGACAAATGGCCGGCCTCTAAGAACAACAGGAAATACGCTCCTAAATTCTGTCTTAGGAGAAGAAGAAGGTCCAGACTAAACACTAGCTTGGACCAGACATAGTTCAGTCTATGGCAGCAAGGTTAAATGGAGTTCAAAACCAGCTTCCAGACCCTAAGACTCTTGGGAGGAATTCACTTGGGGCTGGCTGTAAATAGAGAAAACCATTTTCACTCACTTCTGTTACAGAGATACAGAAGAACTCACACTTGCATGAGAAGAGCTTATCTCTTCTTCCATTAGTGGAAATCTCAGGCTTTCATATCACATTTCTGCATAGAAACAACATTCATACTCTCCACTATTTTGAGAACATGGCTGTTATTCCTCCCACTGTGTTACATTTAATAAGTTCATGAGACACATATGGGTCTGCTTCACAATTTTTCATAATTTGATAACTATGTCAATATAGTTATCTTTACATATGATTTACATTTAAAATAATTACCCCACAAGGGAGCACATGACAAGAAAGTTATAGTCTAGGGACTGTAGAGATGACTAGAAACATTTGGAATTCAGATGTTCTAAACACTGGCCAGCTAGAAAGTTAGCTATTGATTTTTTTAAAACTTCAAGCTAAGAGTGGCCCCATGCCCAGCAGTAGACAGCCCATACAAAGTCAACTCAATGATGTCTTTGGACATTCTTTGCCTCAGGGTATTTAAAAATCATCATCACCATCATCACCACCACCACCACCACTATCACATCATCTCACCACCACTACTGTCTTCATTATTACTATTATTATTATTATTATTATCTATATTCTGGATTCTGGTTTTGTGGTTTTATGTGGTACCTGTCTGAGTGAACATGTATGTCTTTGTGGTTTTGTGTCTTTCTGTCTTTCTTGTGCTTTATCGTTTTTTCCTTATGTTTATTTTTTTGTCCTATTCCAATGTTTTGTTATATCTCATTTTATTTTATTATTAGTCTTTAGATTCCTGTTTGTTTTCCAATAAGAGATAGACAGGGTTTCGATGAGGACTGGAGGGAGGTGGAGATGACCTTGGGGTAATGGGGGAAGGGAAACCATAATCACAATCTATTGTACCAAAAATCCATTTCCTCCAGGCATGATGCTGCATAACTTTGCTCCCAGCACTTGGGAGGAAGAGGCAGGCGATCTCTGAGTTCAAAGCTAGGCTGGTCTACAAAGTGAATTCCAGGACAGCCACAGTTATACAGAGAAACACGTTTTCAGAAGCAAAAATAAAAACAAAACAAAAAAACCCAAACAGACAAACAAGCAAAAATACCTTTTTTTTCAATAAAAAAATAATTTAAAAAATCAAACTAAGCAAGGGATGGGTGGTGGTAGGAGTATAAAGGAGAGGAACTGAATTCCCTCTGATAGAATTCGGCAAAGGAGACGTTGGTTTTCCTTAGGTTTGGGATGATAGACTTATAGACTGAGAGCTGGCCAGTTTACTGATGCCTCATTTAAAACTGATCAGGTGAGGTGGTTTCTGTGAAGAAGTGTCATGGAAAAGGATGCAGGTGTTTCCTTGTCATTTGGTTCTTTCTTTAAGCACACAAATTTGAGAAACAGCAAGTGGGACAATACTGAAGGGGGGTTGGATGTCTATTAAACTCTGCAGGCTAAGGAAAAGCTTGCTTGAACATTATTTGTTGAAGGAGTAATACCAGGTCGCTAAGATATCAGGTGAGGTTATAGGTGGCTGTGGATTTAAAGGCAGTGCATTATGAAAAGGCCATAAGGACCCCAAAACAATTTTACAGGAACATTTCAAGGATGGGAGGAAGAAAACAGAAAAGACGGCTGTATAACAAAATCATCTCCAAGCCAAATTAATGTGTCAGATGTGCTTGATTCATTTTGAAGCTTACAGCATATCATTCAGAACCATGGGGCCATATTGGCATGCTTTCATAAGGTTTCCTGGTCTGAGGGAAGTAGAAGAGAGGGATACTAAGGTCACTTTTCGCTCTAACCTTTCTGGGTTTAGGGCTTGTAAATTCTCTAAGAGGCAGACATGAGACTCTATGATTCCCATCCTCCGACTGCTTCTGGACACCTGCCTGAAGCCCAGGGTCTGGATTCATTTCCTATTGATGCTGAGTAAGAGTAGTGAAGCGATTCACTATAAGATTGTACATATTGACCTACTGTGTGCACGAATGGCTTTCACCCCGCTGCATGCAGTCTTCCTCACATCCCTAGGGCAGATAAGTGTTCATCTGAAAAATGGAGAACAGGGACAGTCAAATGGTTCAGTCTATAAAAATGCTCGCCACACAAGCAGGAGGACGGGAGTCTGAGTCTCAGAACCTACATTAAATAATTCAGGTGTGAGGTAGTTCATTCTTGGAGTAGGGATGGGTGGATTCCTGGGGCTCACTGACCAGTGAGCATAACCTCAGGAGCAGGCGCCAAGCCAAGGTGAAACCTTATCTTAAACATAACAAGGCAAACAAAACCAAAACCAAAATCAGCAAAACCATAACAGAGCGTATGACTGTTTTGACCTCTGCAGTCCCTATGCAGACACATACATTTGCATAGACATGCACATACATCATTCTACACCCCCCCACACACTACACACACACACGTGGATGGTCATATACACATCACAAGGATGATTAAGAGCCAAATTCAAAGACATAGCTCTCTTTGAAGGAAAAAATTTCAACTCTGTCTTCAGAACTCTTTCCCTGAACCTCTCATGCTGGAGATGATATGAAAGGTGGTTAGTGTTGAGATGAATAGGAAGGAGTCAGGTTCTGTGTGCTTCCAGCCAGACACCAGTGACTCCGGCTAGAGCCAGCTGGAAGCAGCTACAGCTGAACCATCTACATAACCACGTGCCTCTATGCAGACTTCCTCTGGGATAAGGTGAATTCCTGATGACTGTTCCGCACACAGGAAGGTACCTGTTGTCTGGGGGTAGAAAATAACCTTGCCCAATAGATTCTGGAGGCCCTGAGGATGAGACACCCCGTACTAAGAATAATCAGTTTCCCTGAAAAACTGCTGGCATAAAGTAGATCTCTATTTATATGACAGCATGAATAAAATAGACTGTTTTGCATTTATATAGCGCTTTCCCTCATATAAGAGCCCAGGGGTTTCACTAATACAGTCTTGGAATGAAGCACCGACACCTTTGGGAGTCACCCAGGCAGACAACTGCAGTAGATGTGGGGGAAGGCACATGCTGCTGTACACGCTGTGCTAACAATGTGTGCTTTCAGCACCTCCAAGCAGACACACTCTCGCCAATCTTCTTTTAACTTGCCAACAAGAAACAGAAAAGTAGGGACAAGTGTTCTGTTTTGTAGACTGTGGATTAAAACAAATACGTGAAAAATGCATTTTCAGTTAAGGTAAAATGGTACAATTACCTATCTAAAATTATAGTGGCTATCTTATATTTGTTTGATAGTTTGCCTTAAACTCTCTCCTTCTCTTTGTTATTTTTTTCTCTATAGACATGTTTGTGTGTTTATATGATGTTTCAATAAATAATTGTTTATTTGGTGTTCTGTATTTCCACACATTAGGGAAATATGGTTACAAAATCCTACGATTTTGTGGCACATAGCATACTTTTATTTTCTAAATCAAAATCTTACGTCATCTAATCACTCCCTTTATATAGTGTTTTCTTCTCCTCCTCCTTCAAAAAATGATATTATGATATCATTATGCCTAACCTTCAGGTTACTTTCCTGAAGTCCCAATACAGCATGAAGTGCAGTACTAAGGCTGTTAATGCCCTTTCTAAACAGATAAAATAATTTCCTGAAACTTTATAAATTTATGTTTGACCATCTTAATCCACTGAATCTACATATTGTGATTTAGAAATTTCAAAGTAATTTTACTTAAAAAATACAGAGCTTCAGTTTGTCATTTATATTCTCTTTAGTAATTTGTCCGTTTTGCCAATAAATTTGCTGGTTTGTGGTTATTTAGCACAGCCTTTCCCCATCCTTCAGGTGTTCCGGTATATGACCTCTTATCGCATGTATAAATTAGTATTTTTAATCACTTCTTTTGAATCATTCAAACTTGGCTTCCCATCTTAGCTCTTGAGTTCGCAAACTCTGTGACCAGGGGCTATTAGTTCATCCTCTCCATTTCAGTCAGTCAACTACAAGCCAGGATAATCAGACACAGCTTCAGTCAACCAAATTTAACACTTTACACTTGTGTTCCTGTGGAGAGACATTTTTTTTTATAAAAGCATTTATTTAATGGGCATGTGCGCATGCCTGATTTTCTGTATGTGTAACATATGTATGCAGGTGTCTGCAGAAGCTAGAAGGGGCTGTCAGATCCCCTATAACTACAGTGACAGGCAGTTATGAAACTACATGATGTAGGTGCTGGGAACCCAACATGACTAGGGGTGCTGAGTGCATGAACAAAGGACAGACACACTTAGACTTTTCATTTAAGATTGATAATAAGAAGTGAAATTGTTGAGAAACCTGCTGTAACTTCAAGAAGTAATTTTACATGACTGCTGAATTCCATGACCGACCAATGGCTGATTACAGTCAGCAGAAATGTGGATTTCATCTATTGTACCACCGTGAGGCTGTTGATGGTTCTGTATATGACAGATGTTCCATACTTGCCTAAGTTGACATAATGGACTATATATATGTATTAAAGTGGGCAGATATCAACAGCGAGTATGCAGAGATTGATATCAGTGAGTTATGTTAACCCAGAATAGCATGACAATTGACTTTCCATCATAATTATTCCTGCTTTTCATGCTATTTAATAGCTCAATCAATAACTTCAATGACCATGTTCATTAGGTGTACAAGTAATATCATACTAGTTAGTGAAATGATATTAAAACTCAGCATAACTAAGGCAACCAGGTTTTCTGGTTTAGGAGAGTAAGCCTGAGAAACCATCTTAAGCAGCTCTGTGTATAATCACATTAAGAAAAGTATGTGTATCCAACAACAAATAAGATCAAATAGTTTTAAGAATAAAGTTAATTAATAAGTTATCTGAAAGATGTTTCAAAAAAACTCCCATAGACAGTAATTACTAGTTTCTAGGTGTCGTGATGAGTGTTTGATGTGAATTTTCTTAATTATTATTTGCAGAAACCATTGCAAAAGGTGTTATTATTCACATTTTAAATGAGAATACTGAGGCTGGAAAGAAAGTTAAGTTGCATAAGCATAAAATAAGAATTAGGCTAGGATGACTCTGTCCACATTTGACCATCCTTCATGTGAGTTAACCCATCTGAAAATTATTTGGAAATTTGATTAATTCTTAGTAAAATACAGATTATGTGCATATTTGTGAGTATTGTCATTAATGAAATGGACCTATTACTAAACAGACAAGTGCTTCTTCAATAGCTTCTTTTGTATTTCTCTGCTTTCTTTGTCAAAAGTTTAATTTAAATTTGAGTCAAGAGGCTTGAGAGTTGATCTACTAGTTAAGAGCATGTTCAGGTCATACAGAGGGCCTGTGTGTTTTTCCCAGAACCCATATCTGGTGCCTCACAACTGATTATAACTTCAATTTAGGGAGATCTAATAGCTTCCATGGGAAACTGCACACACTTGCACACACAACACACACACACACACACACACTTGCCTGCAGATAATAAAAGTAATACAAACCTGAGCTGATAAGCTATACTTTTTCCACACAATGACACAAGTCTTACTTTGTCAACCAATCTATTTATCTACCATTTATCTATTGACTATGTCAATTTATATAGCCATCTATCTATATTATTATCTGGTCACCTCTTATGAAGTTGAGAATTGAACTCAGGATCTCATGTAGGCTGGGCTCTGCTACACAGCCACTTCTAAGCTACACCTTATTCTATATATTAATGTCCTAATGTGTAATGGCCACTAACAAGTGAGTCAACAGGGATACAGAAGAAGAAAGCAGCCATACTGAAATAAGTGCCAGTCAGAGATTTCTTATTAATGGTGAGGTTGTTGCTCGGGTATGACTGAGAAAAGTTGATGTGTGTAAGAGGAAATGACCAAAGCAGTTAAAGAATTAAAAATGGATTACTTGTAAGACCTAAAAATAAAATCTGGTGTGATGGAATTAGAGACTGTGGCCCATTATAAAACTATGCTATCACCCATACCCCTGACTTCAACAAACCATTGGCTGAGACTTACCTTTATAGACACATTTACAGACTCAGACTTCAAGTTATTCTGTTATAAGTCTGGCCCAAGCAGACTCGGGTTCAAATACAACTTCAGTGCTAGGTCAGCTCCTGTGAACTCATGTTCTAGTCTGAGTCTCATGGACAAAGTTCACAGGCTTACTTAATGCCCTATAGATCCAGGCATCAGGCTAGGTACTCTAAGGACATTCACCATTACTACCGGACGCCCCATTCAGAATCTTGGAAAGGTTGACTAGTGAAGGACTGTTGCTGTGCCTAGCATGGCTTCAGTCCTGGAAACTTGACTAAAGATAATAAAGGAATGAAGAAACAAGAAACACACACACACACACACACACACACACACACACACTTAACAGTTGAGATTACATGGGTCATATACACTTTCAGGAAGTGGTTTGTACTACTGCCAGAATCCAGAACCTTAATGTGCTTATTCTGTCTAGGACATAAGGTAGTAGTTAGCTAGTCTCAGTATGAAGTCTCTGTAAATGAGCAGTCTCAGGCTGTAATCATTTGGTAGGAGGAAGCTGCCATTGCTAATGTTAATCCATAATGCTGACATTTCCACTCTGACCAGAGGAAGACTTTCCCTGTGTCTCAGCTGTACAGGGAAGGCTTTGCTTTTGCCATTCCTGAGTGAAGATCTGAGGCATTGGGTCCTTGACATGGGTTTGCCCAGGTCAAAAATTATATGCTCACTCAACACTTCATTTGCTCTTTACATAATCATTTAAGACTTCCTTGACTCCCTACAGACTACTCCTATTAAATTTAATTCAAAAAATATGATTGAGATCAGCTTCATATACAATCAAGAAAATATGGCCATTAAAAGGCAAAATAAATAAAAACCAACCAATTTCAAATAAATAGACATATGGAAAATTAAATCTGCCCCAAATTTTTAAATAATCCCCCTGAAGAATTTCAATGGCATTGGAGAAAATATAAGCAAACAACAAGGTAACATTGAGAAAGCAATATACAAAAACAATTAAAAGCTCAAAAAGTGAAAAAAAATTAAGGCATGAGAAAAATCCACTTGACAATCGTGGAGCTGAGGAACACACCAGTATGATAGAAAGTTTCATGGAGAACATTATGGATCAATATGAAATGTTTCCAATGGGCTCATACTTTGAGTACTTGGTGGTATGATTTGGAAATGTTGTGGGAAGGTTCGGAGACAGGGATGGATGAATAAAGTAGTTCATTGGAGATAAGTCTTCAGGGGCACAGTATCCATGGCTACTGCCTGTCTTGACATGTTCCCTTGTCATCATATTGTACCTAAGTCAGGAAGCATAAAGTGTTGAGTTCTTGGTACACTCAAAATTAAGTCGATTACACCTAAAAATAGTCCACAACAACAGCAAGAAATGTTATATTAGGCCAATGGTAATTGGACACAATAAGCAAAGTACCAACCAACCAACCAAGCAACCAACCAAAATGCCAGCAATCAAAACATATCACTTAAAAACAAAACTACATCAATAGCAGTAGTAAGGAAAAAGAATATAGAACTACAAAAGAGTCTGCAAAGTAGAGAAATTGTTATAGTAAATTCTAACCTTTGAATAAAACTTAAGTTGCAAATACTTAAATTGAATAATATCTCCAATAAACAGAAATAAAACTGCTGAATGGGTTTTTCAAAGAAAGATACAACCATAAGCTGGCTTTAAGAGGGTCATGTAGATTTAGGGACAAACATTTAAAGACTGCATTTAATTAACAAAATAGGTTTGAGATTTAAGAACAAATAATGGTTTTAAATAGAAGAATATATTCTATACAAATAGTTCCCTAAAATAGTAGAATTGACTATACTTAAACAAAATAGAATTAAAGCTTGGAAAAGCAGACGGAGGAGGCAATTTATCAAAATGGTGTAATGATTATGAAAGTATAGCTACCCAACTCCCTAGTGATGCAGCCACATGTTCTCTATAAATAGTCAAGGAAAGAGGCAAAACGTGCAAAAAAAAAAAAATACACATGATTCCAGGGGTTAAAAAAGAGTTAGGATTACAGTAGCCCGATCAGGAAGATGAGGGATGAATATATATTCTTGTTTCTCATGCACTGGTTTTATGAAGTAAAGAGAGCTTCTATAAAAACCTCAACCTATATCAGAAAAGAGGTTCCAGACCATCCTGTTCAAGGAGTTAACTGAGACAACTGTGGGAATGAAGAGAGATTAGTGGACCTAATAGCACGTGAGAAAACTGCAAGGTCAGAGGTAGCAGCACCAGCCATGCATTAAGGCTGGCAGAGTCAAGGCAGCAACTGACAAGGCTGGAGAGGGGCTTCAATCATCTACCACTGGGTGCAGAGCATCTGAGCAGAGCACTGTCATCTCCCAGGTTGGGTCAGTGGAAAACATACAGGGTATTAGGCCGTCCATTGGCTTGGCCTCTTGGAGTCCAGAGAGCTAACCAATCTCACAGATAAGCTTAGTCTTTGTCATATTTCCTCATAGCTCTAGAAAAACACATAAGGAAGAGATATTATTGCCTTTTTCCACTCATGACAATCCCTATTCCCTCACTCCTATATTTCTTTTCACCAATTTTCCTTAAAATGTCCCCTTTTCTTAATTTCTCACTTTTCTCTAACTCTCCTTCATAGAGCCTTCTTACAGTTTGCCTATACCCCCAAATATCCATATCTTTTAGTAATCATTAGCGTAAGACAACCAACTTACAAGCCACTTTCCTAGGACAATATTTGGAGACTATGAGTGTCCAGTACTCTAGGTTATTGGATCAAGTTCAGTTGAGTTGAAAAATGTCCTGTCACACTCAAAAATCCCACATTACTACCACCTAAACACCCAAAGTAAATATTTATACAAGTGAAGAGTAAAAGCAATAACAAAATATTACTGGCAAAATATAATGCATCACTCTAAAAATAGATAAATAAGACAAAAATAAGTACTTATTAAACTGAAACATGCTGTAAGAACAAATGGGCTAAATTAACATAGCAGTACAATCTATTAAACAGCAATAGAGTGTATATTCTTCCATGTATGAGGATCATTGTCCATGAGAATCATATGTTGGGGAGTAGACAATAACCTAAAGCTTTTATACAATAAAAGAGACAATCAAAAAAAAAAAAAAAAAACCCACAGAATAGAAGAAAACAATCCTTTTTATGGAGATATTATTCTAGTTTATTTATTTTTTCTTTCTATCCCAAACACTGCCCCTCCCTGTTCCCCACTCACAGAGTCCCTCCTTGTGTGATATATACATCACACAAGTCAATCAATGAAAGATGGGTGAAAGTTTGTCTTAGTTCGGGTTACTATTGCTGTGATGAAACATCATGATGAAAAGCAATTTAGAGAGGGAAGGATTTATTTCACTCACAGTTTCATATAACTGTTCATCATTAAAAGCACTGAGAGCAGGAACTCACATGGGGTTGGAACCAGGAGGCAGGAGCTGATACAGAGGTCATGGAGGAGTGCTGCTTATTGGCTTGCTCCTCATGGCTTACTCAACCTGCTTTCTTATAGAATTCAAGACCACTAGATCAGGAATAGCATTATGCATAATGGACTTGGCCCTCTCCTATCAATCATTAATTAAGAAAATACACTGAGGTCATTCCTGTAGCCCCTTATAGAGGCATTTTTTATGTTGAGATTCTCTCCTCTCTAATGACTTTATCCAGCAGAGACCTGAAAAAAATAATTCTTTTAAAAGACAGACAAATAGCCAAGAAATACATTTAAAATGGTCAACATCACTATCTTAAAAACTTAAATCCAAACCAGAATCCAGTAACCTTTTATTTGTTAGAACGAAGTTGATTAAACAAACAATAGATATCATGTGTTGTTGATTATTCAGACAAACAAAAATCCCAGTGTATTTATAGTCATTACAGAAAACAGTGTCGACAGTCCTTTAAACAGTTAGCAACACATCTATTCTACAGCAATCTACTCATGATGCTATATCCAAGAGAATTGAAATAATCATTGTCCAACTTAGATGACACTAGCCATGTGTAGAGTCTGTGTATAAAGAGAGCTGGCTTTATTTTACTACATCCTCACTATCATTTGATGTTTGCTTTCCTAAAAATATCAATTTTGAATGAATGGATTCTCAATGTAGTTTTAATTTGCATTTCCTTAATGGCTAAAAAGGCTGAGCACTTTTTCACATTCCTTGACAATTCATATTTTATATTTTGTTAACTGCCTACTCATTTCATTAACCTATTTTTAATTGAGTCATTTGGATTTTGGTATTTAGTTATCTAAGACCCTTGTGTTTTATAAATAGTAATCCATTGTCAGATAGCTAGCAAATGTATTTTCCCATTTGATGGAATGTCTGCTTATTCAATTATTTGTTTCCCTTTTTGCTCTAAATTTTTTTTTATTTTAGTACAATCCACTCATTAATTACATGTGCAAATATCACACATTATCTCTTGTTGTGAATCTCAGATTGTAACACAGGTATGTAAAACCATTTATACACCTATATGTGACACAAAACTAGAAAGAATTCTAGGTGAAGAAGACTACAGATAAGAAGATCACAGAAATAAAAAATAAGAGGAGGTTATGGGGTTGACTATCGTCAGAATTATGAAATACTTAAAAGAAGTGGTATATGTGAAATCTATTGGCATACACAATGACTATGAGCCATAAAAATTAATAACAAAGATATCTGCATTCCATGATCATTGTGGCACTATCCATAATAGTCAAGATATGCAGTCATCCTAACAGTCCATTAAAGAATAAATTGATAGAAAAGAGTAGTATTTATGATAGCCAATAATATATCAAAATGATGCAAGTTGAGAAATTAAGACTGAGTACATAGTTTGGAAGTTACACTGAGTAAAACTGCTTTTGTACTTGAAACTAGCCAAAAGAATAAATTTTAAATGTTATTGCTACATGCACATGCACAAAAAAGGCAACAAAATGATGGATGTGTCAATTAAATTGACAATGGTAATCATTTCTCAGGGTACACATGTATAAAATATCACATCGGACACATTAGATAAACATGCAATATTTACTTCCCAATTACATTTTAATGAACCAGGAAAAGAAGCAAAGGCATGCCCTCCAATTCTGGAAGTGGTTTGTTTGTCCTTGCTTCTCCATGATACCATCATAGACTCTGTGGAGGAATTCAGAGGCCTATAAACTTTTTACTCATGGAACACCACAACACCCCAGACTACTGCCAAGGCTATTGCTTGCTCTCCCCAAATTGATGGTAAGGCCTTATTCCTTCCCCCATAGCATTCATTCACCCTAACACAAATTAAGAATATTGTTTCTTCAGGCTAATCTAAGGACACAGAAAAGCACAATAGCCCAGGTGGTTGGAACCATTTATATATATATAAGCTGGGGATCAGAGTGCTTATTCTGTATCATGACACCACAAGACAATAAGAGTTCCATTAGAGGAAGATATTCCATTAATAAAAAAAGATTGTTTTGCTACAGACACATAGGAACTAATTAATCAGCTTCCTTATGCACCATTCATTAGCAGAGATATTCATAAAGTTGTGATTAGCCCCACTTACAGTAAGCCATACCTGCACGTTACTGAAGCCAACTAGCTATGGCTAGATAGGTCACACGTCTTAGGGGAGAACTTACTACTGTTATTCTGCTAAATGCATGTAATATTAAGTCATTGACTCCTAAGTTATCATCATATCCATAGATTAGTGTATCTTTCCACTCTCATCAGAGAAGATTCCATTTGCAGTAGATAGGGATTAATATACAGTCCCAATTAATCAACACATTTCTTCCTGGGTGAGCTTTAGAAGTTGTAGTAAATAAATTTTGCCTGTCTTGATATTTATAAATGTTCTCTGAGATCTTCTTCCAGGAAATGATGATGTAGCTTTTCCATATGTGTTCACCACTCATTTTGGTTCATTTTTAAATCTATACAGTTTAATCTGTGGAAAAAAAATCCTCAAGAATACTGAGTTTTTTCAGCAAAACTGTAATAACACTGAGGTTTTCAGCTTAAGAACACATCTTTCAATTTACCTAAGTCTTCGTAAATTTTTCTCCTCAGTATCTTTTAGCATATGATTTCTGTGCATTTTCTCAGCTATACCTATATAAGCCTTGATTCATTTGAAATTAGTATTTTATGATTTAATTTCTGACTTTCTCTTCTCAGTATTTAGAAATACAATTGATTTTTTTCCATATTGACCTGAAAACTACAGCCTTCTCTGTTTCATTAATTAATTATAGTGTTTTTTTTTTTTTTATAGATTGCATTAGATTTTATGTTACTAAGTTCATTCTATATATGAATAAAGAGTACTTCTTGATATGGTGTGATTTGTCATTTATTCATTTATTTTGCTTGTGTTATTGCATTGGCTAGTACCTGAAAATACAACATTGAATAGCCATGTTAAGTCAAATATCCCAATCTTTCACCTGACTTGAAGAGACATGCATTTAACTTGTACCATTACATCTGTCAGTAGTAGGTCTTTATAGATGTCTCTGTGGGGTTCAGTGAGTTACTTCTTGTCTTTGTTTGCCGAAAGGTTTTGTCAAAAACACTTGATGGATTTTTTTCAAATATATTTTCTTTCACTTATCAGAACCAAACCTTCATTATGTTTTTTATTAACATGAAGAGTTATAGCACTTTAGTTTGGAATATATCATAAGATTCTTGCATTAAACCCGCCTTGATAATAATGGACTGTCTTCATAATGTTGATTATACTAAAAATGTACTTGAATACTTTATATCTATGTTTATAATGGATATTTGTCATCTATTGATCCTATATTTTTACTTTTTAGTATTAGAAGAATTCAGATATTATAAAACTGAGTTACATGTCTGTTCTCGCCTCTTTAACCTTATGGAAGATTATATTAAGTTGGTAATCTTCTGAATTTTACCTATAGAAATAGAAAAGTATGTGAATAATTATATACTATTAGCATTTGTTATTATTATCCCCATTTGATAGGTGAAGAAGTATATGTTAAAGAGAAATCACATCGCTTTCCTGAAGGAAATGATGTACCCAGGATGTGAAGGAGGACTGACTCCAGCATTCATGCTCTTATCCATTGTATTGAACTCTTTTTCTCAGTTATGATCAAACTTTCTAAATCCTTCTGAGTCTCACAGTTTTCGTGTTTGTTTTTCAAGGTAGAGTCTGATGCAACTGACATTGACTTCAAACTTACTTTGCCAAGGCTGGTCTTAAACTCCTGGTCTTTCTCTCTCAGCCTCCTGAGTTCCTAGATTACTGGTGAGTACCACCACTCCAACTTCCACAGTTATAAAGGAAAATATACTCTCCCAGAAGGAGGCAATGTGGTAATGGGGCCCACAGAAACATTCCCTTATTTCTTTCAGCTAACTGCTTTTCTTCTCCCGATAGCCTTCATTTACAAAAGTTAACAAAAACTAACAACTTAACAAAATTAAGAGTGTTACTTCTCAGGTTGACATGATACATTGGTGTGAACATAAGTCAGCAACTTCTGCACTCCCTGTGTCTGTATCATGCTCTATTGGCAAGAAGATACTCAGTTAAAAGGTTTCGTCTGTTATTTTTCGTTATGTAGTGGTATGGATTTGGGGGAAGGAAATAGCTGATATGTGGATCGGAGAGGTTTCTGCATGTTTCTTTTTCTGCATGAGCCGGACACCTGCCTTCTACCTGCATGTTCACCACTGTCCTCCTCATCAGCACCACTTTCTGAGAAGAATGATGGAAATAGAACTAAGCACAGTATTCTTCTTACTGTCATCTGAATGTAAGTTTCAGGATTCAGATTTGTCTAAGGAACTCCAGATGTGTCCTCCATCCGTCATTAGTTTGACTAAGATTCTATGGTCTTTCCATTCCACTGCACAGAGACCTTTAACTTGTCAGTGTGCATGAAGAAATATAAGAAACGACTAGCATAAACAAATTTCCAAATTCTAATCAGACTTTTTATTTTTCATTGCTTTTCAATGAAGGGAGCCCCACTGACTTGTCCAGAAAAGGCTGGACCTGGTTTCTAAGGGTTAAATTAGCAGTGTATGTTTCTCAGGGCTCTCTTAGAAGCAGAAAATATAGGGTGAGTATATATGTATCTATATACATATTTATATATTTATATCCACACGTATATCCTATATGTACAAGAACCAATACTTTATAAAATAAATATCATTGGGTGACACAAACAATGTGAAGATATTTGTCATAAAGAACTGGTTTTGTGATAACTGGCTGAGAAGTGCTGTAATCCTTATGTACAGTTGGATATCTGGGAGAATCCATGTACATTGTGGCTTCGACCCTAGCACTGACTGCCTGTGAACTAGAAGTACAGGACCGAAAATGTCCTATGCCCAGACAGCTGGACAAACATTATTCCTAGGTGTATCTGTGAGGGTAGTTCCAGGAGCTATTAGCATTTAAATTGGTGGATAAATGAGAAGGGTATTATTCAAACCTTTGAGAGAGAGCCTAAATAGAAAAAATAAATAAATAAGAGCAGAAGTTGGTTGAATTGACTGCCTGACGATAAAGCTATGTCATCCATCTTTTTCCATGTGATTCCATGATGGAAACCTGATTGTCTACGAATAGAAACTTAAAAACAGTCTTTCAAGTTCAAATTAAGTCATATAAGATATACACAAAAATCTATCATATACAGTAAAATTTGTTCCTCAAAATTAAGACATTGAGTGCTTAATGCACTTTTAAAAATATGCCTTATACATTCGAGGGTAAAGCCTACTATTTTTAGGAGGCTGTTCCAGCCTGACATCTTTGCATTTAGATTGCTCTGGGAGATGTGCATTCAGATGTTAAGAGCTCAGTTAACCTTGGGGATTCATGTGTAGCCAACTTCATCTTGTCCCCTTCAAGGGTAAGAAAAAAAAATCCTCTTTTCATAGTGCCTAGGACTGGGTTCCACACATGAGAGGCCTTCATGGATGCATGGAACCTTTCATGATCTGTATATTTTTCATTTCGCTAACAGACAGATGCATCTTCTCTTCTGAGCAATTTCTTTCCCAAGACTATTTAGTGTCATGATTTTTAGGAAGTCGACACGTACAATTGCTTAAATATTTCCTGTCAATTCTGAGTTGTTCGAAAGATGAAATGAACTTTTGGAGATATTATTTTCTGGAGACAACTTTAGACTCCTTTAATACCACAGCCCACGAAAATACACCATGCCATTTTGGGCAGATTTGAAACTTCCTGTTTATCTCTCCCCGTGTCCCAGCTCCTTTACAGAATGAAGTGTCTCCAAAACGCTGAGACTGTAATTTCCAGGACAGTGTCGTCCATCTCATTTCTTGCCCGTCCTTTCAGTTTTATGAAGGTTACAGACATTCTTCCTGGGTGTTTGTCAAAGTGTTTATCTACTCTGGAACCTACTACCCAGACTGTGCCCAGAATATTTTATGCAGATTTTTCTTTCCCTTGTTGCTGGGCACCTCAAAAAGACTGCAGCCACTCCGTCAGGAAGAGAAACGTCTTTGATGGCGGTTTCATTTGCTTTGCACCAGACTCATTTATGTCACTTTCTGCTGTTTACTGGTTGAACACAGAATATACGCTTATCAACAAACTGGACCGTTTCTGTTTGGTCACGAGTCTGTTATGCATTTCTTTCTGCTATGCATTTCTCTCAGTTCAGTGCACACAGAGGACGGGAGGTTCCACTTCATCAATATTTAAACCTGTTGTTTCCACAAGGAGGAGGGTACACATGAATTCACATAGTCTCTCACTCTCATTTCTCGCCTTTCCTTCCTCCCTCTTTCTTTCTCTCCTTAACCCTGTCAAAGATACTTTTAGGAGTTAGGTATTATTTCCCCTATCAAACATGTTTAAGCATTTAAATTAAAGGGAACTTCTACCTTTAGTCAGGTATTCCTGCACTCAAAAAGGGCTGTAGAATATGACTCCATACTACGCATTTTGTTTGGTAGTAGAAACAAAAGGTGAAATAAAACAACATTCTTCTAGACCTTGTAGAAACAAAAGCCTTTTGTTTGAGGAAAACAATGTGGAAACCGAGCTGGTTAGTTTTAACTGCCAACTTGATGCAACCTAGAGTCACCATGAAGAGAGTTTTAATGAAGAACTACCAAGATTAAGTTGACCTGGAGTCATGTCTGTGGGATACTGTCTTGACTTTTGATTGATAGAGGAAGACCCAGCCCATTGTGGGTAGCAAGGTTACCACAGCATGGGGTCTCTGGGCAGTCTAAGGGAGCAGGAGGCTGGTTGAAACCAAGCAAGCAAGCAAGCAAGCAAGCAAGCAAGCAAGCAAGCAAGCAAAGATGTTCCTTATCTTTTTGTTCCAGGCTGTGGATGTGATTCAACTAGGTCCCTGAGTGGGTGTCTTAATTTCCCTGAAATGACAGCATGTACTTGGAGTGGAAAGCAAGAAACAAAAGCAAACCAAAACCCTAATAACCCAAACAGAAAATCTTTCTTCATCTATGTTCCTTTCTGTAAGGATATTTTGTCAGAGCAACTATAAATGTAACTAGGAGAGAGATGAAGATACAGAGAGAATTTTCAGTCTAGTCCTTGAATGTGATGCTTTTTTGAAACTTTTATGTCTGAAAGCATGATGTCATATTCCAGAGTTGGAGGCCCATCTTCATTTTAAAGGGGAGAGCTATTTAGCTTCTTTTTCTGAGAATAATTCTTTTCTTGCATTTGAATAGATGTCATTCTACACTCTGGCTTGCAGAGAGGTACAACTGTCTGCATTCCTGAGCAGCAAAAATAGAAGTTTGAGCATTACCATAAAATGTGGGCAGTTAGCTTCATGTGGGTGAAGCTGCCTTTCTATAAAATATCCTGATGAAAAACTTGATGTTTGACTTGGAGTAAGAACGGGATTAGGATTGGTCTCTTCTCTTGGACACCAGAAATAGACTTCTTTACATGCAGGGATATATTAAAAATAGTTACAACGTTTCTGTTCAGATCAATATTGTTAGATTTCTTTCTTTTCTTTTTTTTTTTTTTTTTTTACCCCCATGGTAGTAATTTTTACTCCTCCTCCTTCCCCAACCCTCTTTATCCTCTTTCTTTAATTTAGCCTCTTAATTTTAACGTCCATCTCTGTCCCCTTCAGCCATTGATCAGATTTATGCTTCTGTCAATTGTTACAGGCTGAGATGTGCAGATAAGCAGACTTCATGTTAGTCTGTTGTTCTAAAAGGCCATGAATGAAAACCTATCTGGCTCTGCTGCCATCTTGCCCCCAACCCCACTCCTTCTTAGAGTTCCCCTGGGACTTCGGAGGTGGCAGTTCTGTGAAGATCTGCACTTCATGAAGACCAGAAATGTTAGTGCTCAGATTAGTGTTGTTTGAGAAATGAAAGGAAAATGTCAGAAGAGGGTCTTGAAAAGTGGCATGTGCTGGTATTAGTGTGTTGAAGAACGGCCAGATATATCGCGTCTAGAACCAGGTATAACAAAACTGGGTTTTTGATGCATTTTTTGACTCTAATGTATATAAGAGCACTACACTGGGAAGTTTTGGAACAGAGTGAGTCAGAACTGCAGAACAGCTAGGAGCATTGAGGAAAAGTGAGTAATTCCCAGGCCCCAAAACCAAGAACACTGAACCTTGTGTCCACCTCAGGATGCAGAAGTCCAATCTGATACTCAAGCTGTTTACCTTTGAATAATCTTTTGCTCCCAGAAGGAGATGATTTCTTCTGTAGGGAAGAACCTGTAATTTAGGCTCTCAGAATGTTCCTGGGCTGTTGTCAGTGACATCTGGGAACATAATGAAAGCATTTTAAATATAAAGAGAAAAGATCCAAGAGCACTGAAATAAAACCAATAATAGATGTACAGCCCCTAAAACTAAAGATATTGCCATCCTCAGACAGCTCCTATTAAATAATAAGTATGCAATATTTAAAATGAATTTATAAAAGGGTGAACTTTGAAATGAGAGATTACATCACCTTTAAAATATATCAACTATATTTTTAGAAGTAAAAATATAATTTTAAATTGTCTTGTTCAGCAGGACATTAAACAGGGGTCCGGGGAGATCACCTGAAAGAGAGCGGTGGTGGGGGAGGGGGTAGCAGGCAAAGACGCAAAGAAAAGATGACCTGTCTATAGTCTGATCAGATCGTGATCTTTACTTTTTCATACAGGGCTTATGTACACAAAAAAGGCAGAATGTGGGGAAGGGGATGATGCAAGAATGTGGTATTCTCGGGAGGGAGTACAGATATCTTCCAGAATAGAGTATCAGGGGGATGAAGATTCAGGGGACATGTCACTATGACTCTAACTATGATTCACTTGTCCTTATCTAACTTGGTACTATCCACCAAGGTTACCTATCTGCAAGGTCTATGACTACTCAGGCTTGGCAGCCTTCTACCAAAGCTGCTTGTTTACAATGGTTTATAGCTATCTGTTTCAGTGTTTTTCCACAGAGACCCAAGACTTGGAGCTAGCAGGCATGTATGTCAGGCCTATTGCTGATTTTAGGCCTTCAGTGTATAAGCAGGGCTGCCCCTGACATTAAATTATCATTAGAAGATTATCTAAACTGTAGCCTAGAACTAGCCAAATGAAGTGGATTTTTCCAGCATAAGAAATGAAAACAGAGATTATAGAAAAGATCTGAAATCTATAAAAAGTCCAAGCCATAGTTTTAGTTGACTTACAATCTGAAACCAAAAAATGCAGCAAATATTACAGAGGATGAGAAAGAGGGAATGTGAAAATGACATGTTAAATTTTTATATCTGATAACAGGACATATAATGTAAATACACATATGTATGTATGTATGTATTTACGCATATCCTTATGTTTCAAAACTGAAGAACAACAAAAGGTAGAAGTAGAAAAAGTCAGACAGGAAAAGGTGTAACAATTGTTTCTGTGTATTTATTTGTTACTCTATATTTATTAAGTTGGGTAATTATTCATTAATGAGGCAGGCCCTCATGTATCCCATGCTGGCCGCAGACTCTGCCTGTGCAGGCAGATTATGTAGAACATCTGATCTTCCTACTTCCACCTCCCTACATCCCTCCTGCTGATGCAGGCTCCTGATACCACCGTAGGCTTTTGCTGTCCTAGGCATAGATCCCCAAGTTCCACGTATGCTTGGAAAGCACTCCATCAACTAAGTTATGTCCTCTGCCTACAGCTTGGCACTTTAAATACATAATTTCTAAAAGAAAAAATATCTTTTAAAATATAGATGGTAATATATTTCTTTGATGTATTTCTTAATTAAAAAAATTACCTGTTTTGTTTTTAGAATTTCAGACATGAGTATAGTAATATATATCATTTCTACCCTTCCCTCCCCCTCAAATTTCCCCTATGGCCTCTCCCATTTCCTTCTTCAATGTATGACATCTTCTTCATTATTATTATTGTTATATATGAACAAAACTCAGAAATAAAACTCCATAGTCTGCTGAATTCATTCAGTGTTGTTCAGATGAGCATGAACTCAGGACTGGGCTGGATAACCTATCAGAGAGTTCATGTCTGGAAGAAACGGATTCCCCTCCTACCAGCAGCCATGGATGACTGTAGCTCTTCAGCTAAGGAAGGGAGCTTGTGGCGTTCCTACATCCGTATTGTCCTGTGAATTGTGTTGTTATGTAGTTGATGTACCATTTCCTGGACAGCAATTCTGCCTAGAACCCATGCAGCTTTTCTGTCAGGTCTATGCATCTGTTTTCAAAGAGTGAGAATTTGACAGCTTTTTCAACGGAAACTATTTTAGGTATGTGTTGTGGTAATATTTAAAACGGCGGAGGCACCTGATCTGGCTTGTTCTTAAAGTAGCAGCCATGTTCCCGAGTAGACAAAGCCTGAGGCCAAGAGCAGCAGCGTGCTCCCGATGCTGCTCGGCTCAGACTCCGGATCAGGCTGGCCAGAAGCACCAGCCCTGGCACCCACGAGCCGCCAGCGTGGTGGCTAGATCAGCCAATCCACCACGCTGTCTCCACAAAGCTTGGCTGAACCCTAGACAATACACGCCATCCACGCAGTACCCGGTAGAAATGAGACTCCAAAGACTATATATTTGGAAATGCTCAATTAACAAGATGCCCACACACTTAGCATAGTTGCCCAATACCTAACCCAGATATTATAACTACTTTAGACTGCTAGAGACAAGCGGACATCTTCCGCCATCTTCTCTCTCCTCCTCCTCTTCCTTCTCCTCTTCCTCTCCCTCCCCTCTTTGCTCCTCCCACATTAGGTCCTCCTCTGTCGCTCCACTACAAACAATGTAGCAGCAGCAGGCAACCATCCTGCTACAGGTATGTTTATTAGATGACTTGCTATTTTTTTAGGTAACCTGCTATTGACCATCTCTTATTCACCTGGAAGTTCCGTTAAATGTGCATTGAAACTTTACACTCTCCAAAAATTGGAAGCTATTTATTTTTCCATACCTTTGCGTCCCTACCCGCACTATGTATATTTTCTGATGTATTTTTCAGTTCATGAATTGTCTTTTTTAATCTGTATTTAATCTATTGTCTAACATTACTAATCAAGATTTGTCAAACTTCAACCTGGATATTTCATAAGTATATTTGGATATTTTTATTTTCCTAGCTCAGTTTTTTTTTTCCTTTAAACAGATTGAGTATATTTAAATTTTAGTCAACATATCATAATTTTGATGTTGGAAGAGGTAAGGTATTCTTCTTTTTTTTTTTTTTTTTTTACCATCCCTTTATTTGGGTTGATTGTGAAATCTGGAGAAGAAAGCAGAGACAGGTGGCAGGAACAAAGGCTTTGCCTCTGCACTGGGGTGGCGTGGCGGTGGGGGGTCAGCTCATGCTTTCAAATGATCAGGAGAACTTGGTGTCTATTTATATTTCAGCAATAACATTCGAGATGAAACGTTTCAACTGCTCTACAAGCTGTGCTCTTGCCCTCTCCCTCTCTCTCTCTTTTTTTTTTTTTTTTTTTTTTTTGACTTTACACAAACACCACGGAATACTAAAGTTTGAGTTTTATGTGTCATGGAGGCTTTTCTTTGTAAAAAATTTCGCATCAAATAGAAATTTATATCTGGTCTCAGAACTATTTTGATTATTCTTGTTAATCATCCTTAAAGGTAAATGGTAATTAGCTCCTTTTCTTGTGTCATCACGTCAACATACTTGACAAAAACAACTGAAAAGAGGGGCATTTGTTTTACCTCATGGTTTAGAGATCCAGTCCATCACAGTGAGGAAGCCCTGGTACTGGACCAGCTCTCTCTCACCTGTAGCAGTGGAAATGTGAGGTAGCTTGCCCACACACTGGCATATCAGAAAGCAGGAAACTTGAAGAGATAGGGGAAATAGCAAATAATCCTCAACGATCCTTCTTATGGACCTAAATTCACCAGCTACTCGCTGCATTCCCAAACTTCATTGTCTTTCCCAAAGAGCACAGCTAGCTCAGATACAAGCATGAAAATGCTTGAGCCTGTAGCAGCCATTTTGGATTCCAACCATGATGTGCAGCTATATTTAATGTTGAAAAAGAATTTTTGCCCTTCAGTGAAATGCAATGCATTGTCACCTAGTTATTCATGGAAGTTGCAGAATGGAGGAAGTTGGTACTAAAATTTAAAACGTATCAACTTCACTACACACGATGAAGGCAGGTAGTGGATGTGCTAAGGCTCCTGTTTAAGAGTTTAAAGAATTATAGAATGTAGGAAAAGGAAGCGGATAAATAATATAATAGTTAAATGCAGGAATCAGAGAAAGAGAAAAACGTGATTAGCAATAGAATATTCCTTTGACATCAGTGACTAGTAGAAGTTCCACCAAACATTTACGGGCTGGTTAATTCTTAATCCGTGCAGAAATTCATTGCAGAGGTAAGGATGAATAGTGTATCAAACTCATTTTGTAAGACTAGAGTAACTCTGAGATGGAGACCAATGAAAATCTGCAAAAGATAGAAAAATGAAGGACCAGCGATATTCTAAAAGTACACCTAAATTGAACCAATTGAAAAATAGACTCAAAAATTCAAAATAAAATCTTAAAAGCTACCACTTTAAATCCAAAAATCAAGGTAGAACAGTGTGAGCCCTAGAAATAAGGAAGACTATATGTATCCTAAAAATATAAAAATACTATATAATATACTATCTAAATATATTTTCTTCAAATTAATTTGTGAAGCAAGGATATAAGATTATTTCAAAGCAGATAAAATTTAAGAACTACGTGAATATATAAAACATATATCAGAAGTAAATATCCCTAAGATGATCAAGGGTGCCTACAGAAATGACTAATTGGTATAATGCAAATGTGAGATTATTATCAAAATAAGCCAGGAACAGAATTTGGGTCAGTATTTTACAAACAGTCTTTAATAACAAAATAAAACAATAAATTTATATAATTACATGTTTGAAATTAAGAAAACAACCATCAGCATTGGCAGTTGATTTCACACAGAAATACAAAATAATCTATAAATTATGAGATTCAGTAAGAGACGTTGTCAAGTTGGCTACATGTAAAATTAGTATACACAACATGATTGAGTTCCTATATTTTCAAATGAACAAGAATAAAAAAATCTCATTATATAATATTAATAGAGATTTTGACGAATTGACCAATGTTGCTTTGAAGTTTAAAAGCAGAAATACACATGAGATTTACAGCAAGTTCATTGGTTTGTAACAGGAAGGAAGAGGCAGATCCTTTAAATGACACCAATGCAGGGCAAGGTTGTGGATTAGGCAAGACCGTCTGAACAGTTGTTGAGTGTACAACTCAATGTGCATATATTGGAAAGGATTTCTTCTGCTTTAGTGTTAATTTCAAAATAATTAAATGGTCTAAGGAGCTAGCTCAGTCTACCTAGTGCTTGCCATACAATTAGGTGGATCTGAGTTCCATGTTCATAACCCACATAGAAGCAGCTCTTGAGATGGCACGTGCTTATAATTCAAGTACTAGGGACATGGGAAAAGGTGCATCTGTTGGTTCATGTGCCAGCCAATCCAGCTCAACCTTCCTACTCTATAAATCTCTGTCTCAGAAATTCAAGATGTATGGCACATGAGGAGTGAAGATACCTGAGGTCCCTTCACCTGCATGCATACACACATGCCCCTGACACACATGAACATGTACACACAGACACCCACATATACTGAATAAACAATTGCATAAACTGTGTTAGGAACTAGCCTCGGCTCTTCTGAATATAACTGGGAGGTGTAGAAATCCTGCTTTCGTTTAAGTCAGACTTTTGTGAATAATCCCATATTCTATATCCTAGAATTGCATTTCCATTAATGCTTTTTATATGCATTTGGAACATGACTGTTATGTAGCATACTTGATAAAACTGGGAACACAAAAACTCCCATCAACTCCTGTGCTATGATTGTATCTTACTTCAAGAAAGTTAGTTTTTGATGGAGGAAATTTTTAAATTATTAATAATTATTTTCTTTCATTATATTATTTCTCCTATCTAGAAACTATTATACTAAGAATCATTACACATGTATGTTAAAATGAAGGTACAAGAACATGTGTAGGGGCTTTGAGAAATAAGAATGCAGGATCCCTAATGAAATGTATTATAGACAAATGCTAACTATTGAAAATAAGTACATTTCTTTGAAGTGTTTATATTTTGCCTGAAACTCTACACATCTGAGCATTCTTTATTTATGCCTTTATTAATTCTGTTGTATGTACATGTGTTGGTGTGAATACAGGCATGCACTTGTGGCCGTGTGAACACACAAATGTGAGCATTTGTGGTTACAGAGACCAAAAGGCCAGCCTGTGTGTTGATCCTCAGCCATGTCCCAGAATTTTGTCTGTTCATTTGGGTTTTTATTAGTTTGTCTGAGGCAGGGCCTCTCAATGACCTGGAATTTGTCACATGTGATATGCCCATTGGCCAGGGAGTCTCAGGAATTTGCCTCTCTGACTCTCCATTGTTGGGGAATGTGCACCATCGTTCTGAACATTGTAAACTTGGGTTCTGGGGTCCTGAACGCAGGTCCTTGTGCTTGCAAGGCAAGCTTGGTACCTACTGAGTCATCTCTTCAGCTCCCCAGAATATTATTTGTTAAATACACCAACAGTATCTGCCCTCAATAAGATAAAGGATGCCAACCATGGTAGAAACTACATTTCACTGTAGTGACAGAGAAAGTGTCACTGAGCTTGGAGCTTCATGCATAAAAACTCACCAGAAAAATCAGTAAAAACATATGAAATTCATACAAAATTGCAAGTTACACATCCCTCTTCTAAAATTCTAAGATGAATGCCTTAAAATTTGAAATTTGGAGTGCTAAATAACATTAGGAGGGAAAGTTCCACTACGATGCTTCACATCAAAACACAGGAATAGTAAAACTATTGTATACAATTACCTTCAGCATAGAGTTTAATGAGGATATAAAAAAACAAATGAATTCTGTGGTCAGACATGGGTTTGGTCACCAAGGCAATTCATTATATGTTTGCGGATATTCTAAAATCTGAGACAACAGTTAGAACTTTGAACATTTCTGGTCTCTAGGATTATAGATAAATTATATTTTGCTGGCACAGTTCAAGCACAGTTAGCTCTATCTGATGAATCAGATGGCCCAGCTATGAGGTCAACTTGCCAGATCTCTTGAAAAGTCTATTCCTGTTCTGGACCTCTGCTAAGATAAGAAGTCTTCAGGGCTCTTGGTTAATGGGTCAGAGTGTAAGCAAATATGGTATACTAAAACTCCAAAGAGGTACCTGCAGATTGAGCCAGATCTGGCAATTAATCTATTACCTAGCAAGGAATATTTTCACATGTCTCAGATATCAGCTGTCAGGAAATTCTACTGGCATGACGTATACCCACTTCTTGTGGAAAAGGCTATTCAGAGAGTGAGGTTGGAATAATTTATTAAGCAATAACATAAAATGAATATATCTAGTACCAGAACTTCAAAAACTAAGAAAAATTTATTTGGGAAGAAGGGTAATGTCGGAGACGAATTGATCAAAATAAAAAAAAAAACTAATAGAGGGAAGGTAGCTAAAAAATCTTCTTAGTGAGAGGAGGTGATGAGTAGAGAGATGAAAGACTGCCTGGTGGTTAAGACTACTAGTTGCTCTTCCAGGAGTTCAGAGTTTGATTCTCAGAATGGACATGGTGGATTACAACATCTGTAACTACACTTGCAAGACATCCTATGAACTCTTCATTCTCAAAGGATACATAAAAATGTCAACACACACATACACATAAACACACACACTTTTCTTACTGCAATAGTCTGTATAGGAGAAATAGTACAATGAAAGAAAATAATTACTTACAATTAACAATTTTCCTCCATCAAAAACTAATTTTCTTGAAGTAAGATAAAATCATAGCAAACCTTTTTATTTTTTTGAGACAGTCTTGTGGTGTTCAGCCTTGATTGGTGTGATACTCACTCTATATACCAACTATGCTCCTACTTTAGCCCTCTAAGCACCAGGATTACAGGTATGTATGTTTTAATAATGGCTTGTGAGTTACTGGAAGATGTATAGAGATTGGCTATCTGCTACATAACTGAATAAACTATATTAGAAAGTTCCTAATTCTAAATACAGGAACCAGAAACATGACCAATTCATGAGCAGTTCATTCAACTCAAAGATAAGCAACAGGAGAGAGTGAGAAGAGTGTGAATCACCTACAATGAGAGAAACAAAAAAGAGGCTATTTAAAGCCACTTTTCTGCTACATTAATAAAGACCACTACCAAAAAGAAACTTGTGGGAGGGGAGAATTTATTTGGTTTTCACTTACAGGTCATAATCTATCACTGGTGGAATTGGGGACAGGAACTGAAGCATAAACCATAGAAAAATATTGCTTTCTGGATTGCTGCCTTGCTTCCTCCCTGTCTCATGTTCAGGTAGCTTTACCACACAATCAAGACTCATCCACCAATGCTTCTGCTACCAAGAGCAGGCTGTGAACTCCCACATCATTTAGCAAGTAAGAAAATACCCTCCAAAACATGTCCATAGGCCAATCTGATGAAGGCAATCTCTCAATTAAGACTCCTTTCAGATAACTCTGGGCTGTATCAAGTTGACAGCTGAAGATAACTAGGAGAGGGAATGAACATCATAAAAATATTTGCATGTATGGAAATGTCAGTGAAACCCTTATAGTGAGCTCCTAATGCATGCTGATGAAAATATCTTAAGAAAACATTAAAATATCAAGTAAAAGCGAAGTGAAGACAATGTAGAGGGATTCTGTCTTATGTAAAGTTAAAAGGTGAGAGTTCAAGAATCCTCTCTAACACAAGTGTTGGGAAACTTCCAGATAACTGGAAGATTACAGATCAGAGAAGCATATCCTCATTTATCACTGTGCTTTAAGACTTATAGTAGCCATTTCAACCATATATACATTGGGAATACGGAGACATACCTTTCTGAAACTCAGTAAATATATTATGTACACAGTAATTATTCTATAAATTAAGGAGAAGACAAAACTTAAAATGAAGTAGGTTTAACTGCTATTGTAAAAATAGCAAGAACATCAAATTGACAAGAAAGGAAAGTAAATTTCCAACTATGGAAACACCTAAGATAATTTTAAAAAATGAAAATTTAAAAGGTGCTCATGTAAATGTATCAGTCAGATGTAAAAATTATGAAAGTATATTTTATCTTATCATGCCATTATTAAAGAGGACTATAAACCAAAAGAGCATGAACTGAGATAAGGCAACATATATAAATGATCATTCTTTAACAAACAAACAGAAACTCCCTGAGATTAATGGGATGTCAATAAGAAGGTCTCAGTAATTACTGTCAGTCTAAGTAGATCAAAGGAACATCAAAGCCACCTAAGAATATAAAAAGGCACAGATGACATTATTGATCATTCTAGCTCTGTGCATGTGTGTGTGTATGTGTGTGTGTATGTGTGTGTGTACATTAGTGTGTGTGTATGTATGCATGCATTTGCATGCAGGTGTGTGTATGCATGTGTACATGTATGCTTATGTGTGTTCATTCATGACTATATGTGTGTGTGAGTATGCATTTGTCTGTATGTGCGTGTGCATATGTGTGTGTGTGTGTGTGTTTGTGTTTATGTGTGTGTGTGATTGTTCTGACTTGTTTTATGCCAACCTGACATGCAAGTTAAAGTCATCTAGTGAGAAAAATACCTCAACTGTGAAAATTCCTCCAATAGATGTGCCAGAGGGCAATCCAATGATGTATTTTTTTTTTATTATTGAATATTGACATAGAAGGGAAAACCCATTGTAGGTAGTGCCACCTCTACACATATGACCCTGGATGGTATAAGAAAGCTGGCTAAGCAAACCATGGTTAGCAAGCCTGCAGATAGTGCTCCTCCATGGCCTGTGCATCAGTTTTTGCCTTCAGGTTCCTACTTTTCTTAAGTTCCTACCCTGACTTCTCTCAGTGATGGTGTGTGACCTCAAGGTATAGGATGAAATAAACCCTTTCTTCTTCAAGTTGCTTTTGGCTATGGTGCTTTATCATAGCAATAGAAACCAAAGACAGTGATCAATTACCATGTAAATATATTTCTCATTATGAGTCAAGTCTAGTTTTTTTAAACCTAATACCACACTACTAGCTCATTTACACATTTTAAAACAATCAAGGAAAATTTAAAATAAGCCTCCTATCATGGATCCTAACACTGGAGGTAAAATAGGCTTGATACAGATGTCTGCAGGACCTGAAACAGTGTCAACTGTTGTCAAGATCTGATCACGGATCCTGAACGAAAATCATGGGTTAGGTATGACCTCTTCAGACATGGGTGCAGAATTTAGCCTAGTTACTTTTTAGAAGGCTCTATGTGAAAATAGAAAGTGCGTGGCTGCTCTGGAAGAAGAAAAGTTGTTGGGGGGATGGATAACAGATAGTAATGAACCACATTGAACATATTGATGAGTGTCTTCAAAGTGATTTGAGTTTGATCACTGCAAGCATACCCCCAAGCTGTTCTTACTAACCCCGCTTTGCTCCAGTTGCTGGCCAGGCATTCTGACCCGGGTTAAGAATCACTCTTTGAGTTTCACTTAAACTTTCTGGCTTCAGCATCTGGAAGCCACTGTTGTTTCTCTCCTCTCATTGTCAATCCTCATTTAAAGGTCATTTAATTCCATGTAAGACCTTACAGCTTATACGTTTTACTTTTCTTAGCTCTACTAAGTGAATTTTCATAAACTATCTTTCAATATGTGGCATGATTCTAAATAATCCTATCAGGATTTAAATATCATGTAGTGGTTATGACACTTTTTACTCTTAAAAGTACTGTGGCTGGTTTATGTTAAAAAAAAATATGACCTGAAAGTTAAAGAACCAATCACTGGAAGTTGCCCATCACACATAATGTCAGTTGTCCTTGGGCTGTGACATCATTTCTAGCCACCTCCACTATTCACAGGATTATACTTTGAGTAGAGTAAGTCGGTAAGAGGCCAAGGCAAGAGTGCCGAGACCTCATCATCTCATTTCAACACATATGCCAGCCAGCGATAAAAACCAGAGACGTGAAATAGAGAACTATCAGTTGATAAAGAAATAAAATTGTCTTTAAATGCTGTGTCGTTCAAAGTTTTCCAGGCTGCATCCCTGTCTACAAAGACAGCGATCCCTTCTTTAAAGACAGGGTCAGTCAAGGGCAGCCAGTCATTTATCTCCGAGGTGGCAGAAGTCTATAACTTAAGAGCACCCCACTTGAAAATGACAGTCATCTGGAGGCCCCTTTTATGATATCTCCAGCTTTCCGGCTGATAATAGAACAGAACTTGAGAAGGGCTACTCCGTGCCATGAATCAAAACGTACTTCACAAGTCATTTCCTATTGATGTTGGTGTGCCTGTTCCTCATTTATATTGATCAGTGGACATTTGTTTGCCAAGATAAAACTGGAAGAGATTGCCTGGATGCCCTGTGACATTTTCAAAGAGGAAATGCTTTCTCTTCAGCATTCTGTATATGACTGGTTTGCAGCAAAAGAAGATTACAAATCTTCTACCGTAGCAGGGTCTGAGATGCAATAAGGATGATAATGCTATGGGGTCACTTCTTGTTTCCCAAGGACAGTTTTCTTCCTTTCTTTTGAACACTGTTGGAAGGTGTATCATTTTTTAAATGAAGTGGAAGCGTTTGTTCAATTCAATTCAGTTAGGCTATAAGATTTGGATGTTTGCAACCAAGCCCTGGAACGTATTACTCCCAGAGAACACACGAGTTCCAGGAAAATTCTGCTGTGACAGAGAAAAGGAAGACTGGCACTAGACAAGGTGTTGAAAATGCTAATGCAGATAGGGTAGAGAGTCGCGTGCCCCTCCTCCATTCATGTTGTAACGTGGCCTGTCTTGACCTTACTGAGGAATTATTGAAAGTTGATGGCTGCTCGAGGAAGGAGAGTTAGTTATATATCCAGGGATGTCCCCACCCATGCGTTTGATGTCATACCCAAGTGAATCCCAGCAGCTCTAATTGGACTCAGTGGATTATTTTAGAGGCCTAAAGTTGGGAATAGATAAGGTTGCCAGGAATGGAGTGAGGTGACCAGTCTGGGAAGGGGAGATTGGGGTTGAATATGAACAAAATACAGTGTACATATATATGATATTCTCAAATAATAATAAGTTATTGCACAAACACACACACACGCATGCACACATGCCTGCACAGCAAAACAAATAGCCCCCTCTCCCCATACAACAACCAAGTAATCTACTCTATGCAAGATAGGGGGAAAATAAATGATGACATGTATAATGTCCCTTGGTATCAAGTAGAAGAGCTGACAGTTTGTTGATTTGGGCAAAACACTTGTTTCCATTTGGTTCATAAAAAGGAGTACTCCTAGATCAAGTATTAAAAACGCTTGGAAAGGGGTTGCTCTTCTGTTGCATGGAAGACATCGATGATCCGGATAACAGGTAACAACAAAGTTATCTGTGAGTGGCTTATCAAAATCAAGTATCTGCCTTAATTACAATGAGGCTACTTTAAGACTGAAGCTGGGAGTTGTGGATTAATGCATTCAGAAAGGGAGGCTCAAACAAAATCCCCACTTGACAATGAAATGTACAAGGGCATTGAGAAATTGGTCTTCTGTGGTAACATCATTCTCTTCCATTGATCTTGGTGATATTTCAGGTCACATACAAGTCCTTTATGGCCACCTGAAGACACTAGTGATGAGGCTTGTCAAATCAAGGACAAGATGCTACTTTGAAGATCACTCATAATTTTCTGTTTAAAAAGCTTTGTGAGCCTTTTCCCTATTTTCCTGATTTCCGTTGCTTCTGAAACTATAGGTGACATTTATGCAAAGCCCCTTCACTGTTATTTTATGTTCCATGACCAGGTAAAGTCCAATTTTCCCTGATATTCCAGCATTTGCTTCAGTTGGTTTCTTTCTCTTTCTCATTGTCATTTCTCCAATGAAATGTGGATTTCACCTAATATGTAGCCTGCAACTACCTTTCTTCCTGTTTAAAAACCTCTTGTCCACTTTCCTGGTATATACAACTGATTGTAATATTTGTTCTTAGCCAAAAGTGGTTTTGAAGAAATGCTGGAAAAGGTAAAATATTGAGTTAAAGGAGATCAGCTGGGCCAGGCAATGATAAGAGCCGTGAATATTGTTGCAAGAATAAAAGTTGTTGTTGGTTGTGGTGGTATCTGTGTTGCATGTATGGTGTGTATATGTGCTGCAAACAGTGTGTATGTACTATGATGTGTGTGTATGTCTGTGTGTGTGCATGCATGCATGTGTGCATGTATGTGTGTATGTATGTGTAAACATTATGTATGTATGTGTGGTGTTTATAGTATGTGTGCATTGCATATGGCATGTATATGTCTGTGGGGTGTGAGTGTATGTACTTGTAAAGAAGATATGAAGACAGTAAAAAGTATAAGAATATTCTAGTCTGAAAAGGAGAAATTGGACAGATACTAACTCTATTCTAACACTAAGGAATATCACAGAGATACCATAATTCTTAAAAATAATTAAATTCCTAAAATTTTACTTAAACTCAAGATATTACAGGTGAGTCATCTTCTGTTTCATACTGGACTCTGTCCATTGCACTACAACTATAGTTTTTTATTATTATTACTATTATAATATAGATATACATGTGATACACATACAATACACATATACATACATCACACACACATATACATACATCATATACATATACATTATATACATATATATCATATACACATATGACATATACATACATCATATACACATATAACATGTACACTTGCAACATATACACATACATAGACATGTACATATAAAATTAGAAGTCATTCTTCTCTGTGTTTGTTTGAATGGGCTTCTCATTTCTTATATTAGTCACACTTCTTTGGATAGTGTTGAATCTATATACCCAGCTGTCTTCAGATAATAAATTCTGCTCCTGATCTTATGTATTTCTTGGATAGCTAACACATAGTCTTGTTCAAATATTCAAAACCTCAGACTTTTCCACATGTTGAAGTTTTACTTAGATCACATGTTTATTTTTTCAGTCACTTTGGCTTCTTTATTATTATTATTACTATTATTACACACGTCTAAAAATCAGGTTTAGATTATGTAGCCATATTGTAGAAATATCATGGCTGATATCATACATATCATATATAGAAGACACAATCTCACAGCAGGTTTTCCTGAGCCTTAGTTGTAAGGGTTGTGCTATAGATGTACCAATTGGGGTGTCACAGTCAGTTGTTTTCTATATTTTGACCAGTTGAGGACTCCTGTGATGGTCTCTGTCTGCTGCAAGAAGTGTCTTAGGTTCTGGGTGAGAGCTATATTCAGGAAACTGGAATTATGCACTGGATCCAGGCCTGATCAGAAGGTTAGATGTTACATGGGCAAGCTGGGATCAGGAGGGTTGATCAGACACGACTGGTGCACAGAATGTGTGGCCGGCGCCAAGCTCAAACATTTTCTAATAATTATGATGAGGTATTCTGTGACACAACATTTTATCTTGACAGTACTTTGGATATCGTTATTTAGTAGTTTCTAATACGGGCCTAACACTTAAATTTTATCATGTTATTATTTATTTGTATTGATACATATACCCATACACCCATCATTCAATGGCTTTTGTTGACTAAATCTTTCTACTCAGGTACAAGCTTAGCCATTGAAAATGGAAACTCAATAAAAATATTCATGCTGTCAAGAGAACTCATTCTGTTCAGAGAGAGGATAAATAAGCAAATCCATTAATAGGTTACAGTGTCAGTATGGACTAAGGATATGAGAGAGCAGAGGGGCTGAGTAGTATCATCTAAATGAATGGGGTAAAAGAAGAGGTTGACTCCCTTTCCGGATGAAACGATGGTGGGATGAGTTCTGAAAAGAACATTAGGATTTAATACAGATAAGGGGAACTAGGGCTGCAGGACATACTGTGTGAAGGCTAGAGCATGCCCAAGTATATAAACCATGATCACAGCTTATCAACGGCAGGGAAGACAGCCTGCATTGAAAGTTTGTAGGTGAGTACAAGTAGAGTTTAAACTACCCTCTGGGTGACGTTGAACTTGGCCTCTGTACCAGGCTTTGAGAGCATCACTCTGTTAATTGTTAGGAAGCACTGTTTGGTTTGCAATAAACCACTATCATGCTTTCTTTAGACAAGTGTCTCAGCCAGATTATTTCAGTAGAAATGTGGAGTATGTGTGAGAAACCGACAAACGCTGAGGCAGGGGATATCACTGAGGGACTAAATATGGTAGCAACTTCAGGTAGTGGTCCTGTGAGCTAGGGTTAAGGATTTTGTGTGTGTGTGTGTGTGTGTGTGTGTGTGTGTGTGTGTGAGAGAGAGAGAGAGAGAGAGAGAGAGAGAGAGAGAGACAGAGAGAGACAGAGACAGATAGAGAGACAGACAGAGAGATAGACAGAGAGACAGAGAGAGATACTGACAGAGTTCAGAAACATACAACAGGAAGAATTGTGAATACTGATGAATAATAGATTTGGAGGTTGATCAGGGGCTGGGACAGCTGGTCCTATGATGAATTTTGTCTGATACTTGTAATTGGACATATGATTGTTTTATTTTTTAATCTAAAATATTGTGTGAAAGAGGAGAAACTGGTTGGAGTGGGAAGAAGATTGGCGGGGTAGTGCACTGGAAACTGAAGTGTCTGTGGAATGTCTACATATACATCTGAAGCTCTTGGGTTTTAAATATTCTATAGAAAACCTTGGCAATGAAAGCAAAGTTGGAAAGTTGGAAGCCATTAACACATGCCTGTTAACTCAAGTCAATGATACAGATGGATTCCAAGAATGAATGAAAAACATAACCAGGATTGGAATTGGACCTCAGAGGTAGAACAACTTTTAAGAGTGATTTGAAGAGACTGCGGTCGTGGGACACGTTGAGCCGGGCAGTAGTGGCGGGAGCTTGGGAGAAGTCCAGATCGTGTTAGGGGTCCAACTCTGAGAGGAAGACTCAGGCGGCGGGGTTTGCCCTGGGAAGACTTTTCCGCTGAATCTCATCTTTTTCTGGAAAACTGGATCCTTCCGACCATATAGGGATGAACCATATGGGGTGCACCATATGAGAATGAACCATATGGGAATGAACCACACGGACGACAACATTACCATGCCCCCTCACCATCACCCAACCACCTCAGCCTCACACTCCCACGGTGGAGGGGACAGCATGATGATGATGATGCCTATGACCTTCTACTTTGACTTTAAGAATGTGAACATATTGTTTTCCGGTTTGGTAATCAACACACCTGGAGAAATGGCTGGAGCTTTCGTGGCAGTGTTTTTACTAGCAATGTTTTATGAAGGACTCAAGATAGCCCGAGAGGGTCTGCTTTGAAAGTCTCAAGTCAGCATTCGCTACAGTTCCGTGCCTGTCCCGGGACCAAATGGAACCATCCTTATGGAAACACACAAAACTGTTGGGCAGCAGATGCTGAGCTTCCCCCACCTCCTGCAGACCGTGCTGCATGTCATCCAGGTAGTCGTCAGCTACTTCGTCATGCTCATCTTCATGACCTACAATGGGTACCTGTGCATTGCAGTAGCAGCAGGGGCTGGGACGGGATACTTCCTCTTCAGCTGGAAGAAGGCAGTGGTGGTGGACATCACAGAGCACTGCCATTAACATCAGATTCCACATATGGCCTTATTAATTGCTGTAGGAAGCATTTTAGGACTGGAAGATGTGATTCCTTTTCCAATCATCCCTTCTCTCTTTTATCTCTTTATACACACACCTACTGAATAAAGCCTAGCTCACAGTCTCTGAGTAGTGGTTTTTCTAATAAGATGAAATTGACTTTTCTCTTGAGAAGTCACCGTGGGATGTCTTCTCTCTCATCATCCTGAGCCTTATCTAATCCAGGTAACTTCCTAGTTAATAACTTGGTTATCCGCTTCTTTTTACTTTTCTGGTTTTTTTTTTTGGGGGGGGGGTACACTTTGTTTTAAACAGATAATATGTGTATTTGGTAGGTGGGGTTCTGGGTCAGTGATGGAAAAGGATTGTAACTTAAACAGGATTGATGGCATTTAGGGACATCTCATCCAACCAGGACTTAAATTCCACACTAGAAAATAAGCTCCAGTCTTCACTCAGTGAGTGGGAACACATGTGCCTCTCTCCAGGTGTGACGAGTTACACTGAAACCGTGTAGACACGTGTGGAGAGTGGGGAGCCTGTGAGTCTGTATTCGTGCTGTTATCAACTTGTGTTCCTACTTAACATTTAATTAGAATGAACTTGCCAATCAAAACAAAAACAGAACAATCAATTTAAGACAACAAAAATAGAGATTGTTAAATAAAACTGTTAGTATTTACTTTGACTCAGTACCTTGGTTTGTCCCAAATGAACGAGAGTTTGTATTTTTTTTTTTTTAATGTGTTCCTCAAAACCAATGATTTTAAAAGTTTACAGTGCTTCAGAATCACCCAGAGGGCTTGCTAAGACACTACTTGGTGGACCTCAACCCCAGAGCCACCAAATTTGGCATTTCTAAGTTCCTAGTTGATGTTTCTACTGACAGTCCAGAGGATTACCTTAAGAGTCTCTACATTAAACTAGCCACGTTGCACCTAGGAGGGACAGAGGGTGGAGCTACCTGGTATCAGGCGTGAACATCTGACTTGCTGGTTAGTAGGTGGTATGCCTTGGGCACGTCACATCTAAATGCTGCTGGTCAACACTTAATCATTCCACAGACAATTATTCACCTCCAAATATGCTTTATGTGTATCCACATACAGTGTGTGGGATTACAGCCAAAGTACACTCTCAGCACATATGAAGTCTCTAGTCCTGACTTTTAAAGATCTAAGGTTTCTTGGAAGTTATTTGAAGGCCAAGAGATCTTTGATCTGCTGTGTGAGTCAGCCAGTCAAAAGGCCAGAAAGGTGAACACCAAGCTTTCTTGTTGGAGAGACATGCCAATAGCCAGGTTGTTCTCAGTGTACACTATGTAGCCCATCCACTACCTGACTGCCTTTATTACTTATGGGATTTACTTAGATCACAGTGGCCAAAGCCCCTTTTCTCAACAAAGAATCTCACTGGGTGTTCTGTCAATCATTAATCAACATGCAGGCTTGTTCCCAAACTACCTCTTTAAAGTGATTCTTCCAATGCTGGTCTGTTAAATCCTGCCCTCTTTGGTGCTAGATCCAGTTGTGCCTCAGAGCAGAAGAAACAAACCTGCTGTCTTGTTGGTCCAGTGTTGCTGTTTTGAAGTTTGTACTTTCTCTGTGTGTGCCAATTAAATATTGGAGAACCAAAAAAAAAAAAGAGTGATTTGAAGAAAACGTAAGTCATGACATGCAGAACAGAAGAAAGAGAAGGAGGGAGAGAATGGGGTGGGAGGAAATATAGAAAGGGAATTCCCTTAGATATTAGAATTCTAGATTATAATATAAAGGAGAAACAAAACAATCTCTAGCTAAAATTAGGTGGGTAAGGTTTGACAAGCATTTACATACTCCAAGTTCAAAGTAATGCTAAGCAAATTGCTTATTAATATAAAATATTGAATATAATGTTATATAAGTCATACCTAGAAGACATCTTAAGCACACGGTCAAAGTTTGAAAGACAATATCAACACAAGCCACTATTTTAAACCTACTGAGATGAAGTTCCAAATGACTCTATATCATGGCATGCAGAAATGTATAACCTGAACCTATACAATAAAGAATTCTTCACCAAGTGATGAGATGGCTCAATGGGTAGAAGCATTTGCCACCATACCTGAGCTCCAAGTTTGATCTCTGAGACCTAAATATAGAAGCAGACAACCAAGGCCCTCTTGTTGTCCTATGACCTCTGCATGCACTCACATACACACACATATAAATAAATATAATGAAAGTTTTTTTTTAAATCAGAAAAAGTCAATAGGAGACACTCTATAGAATATTAGGTTCATAATCTTTATGTCTAAAGATCAGCAAAAGTGCAAGATCAAAGAATCACTGTGTATTAAAAGAATCTTATGCATGGGTATTTCTGGTTCCAAAAAATATAGCTCTTGAGGTTACAATTTAGGAAAATTAAATAGAGAAAATGGTATATCTAAAAAGGAGATACTGATAAGTATACATTCTCCCAATGTTCATGATGATTATATAGGTTATATAGGTTATATGGTTATATAGGACAATATCTGTTTATTAGGAAATGCACATTGAGATATTTAGGGACAAGGAAGTCTTTTTTTTCTGATGTATTTTTAAACAGTTCAGAAGAAGGACAAGATGATAAATGGGTATAATAAATCATGATAAATCCATTTTCTGCAAAATATGCATAAATATTGAATCTCTTTGGAGAGTCTACAGAAGTTTATTGTGTTGTTCTTTGAATTTGATATATTTCTTTAAGTTAGAAACTATGTCAAAGTGAAAATATCCACAAATATGTAATATGATACATATGAAATTATACACTGAGTGGATTAAAATATTTCTGCTTAAGTTTAGGATGGTGGCTCTTTGCTTATCACTCCCACATTTCTTAAGCCTTTTACTTTGTTACATTCTCTTTCTATCTTTTGCAGAATGAGGCCATATGGGAGTGGGGTCAAGATGGAGGGTGCTGCAGCTAGACCACCTGCTGTGGCTTTGTGACTTGCACAAGATACATAATATCTCAATTCACTTGTTGTTTTATAATTTACAAAACAAGAGAAATAATAGAGCCGGTCTGAATTATTATGAAGCTCTTAATTATTGCCTACCAAGCATTCATTAGTAGGGTCCTTGGAGGGTCTTGACCTATTTTATCTTTTTAATTCTCTTCTTGCGGCTTCTTTCCTCTTTGTTTCTTTTAGTTTTTAAACAACTAACATCAAATGGGCTGGAGAGTTGACTCAGCAGTTAAGAGCACTGACTGCTCCTCTAGAGGTCCTGAGTTCAATTCCCAGCACCCACATGGCGGCTCACAACCATCTGCAATGGGATCTGATGCTCTGTTCTGGTATGTCTAAAGACAGCTACAGTATACTTATATACATATGCAGTTTACTTATAAACAACAGACATCAAGAGACAAAAAAACTTGGGGAAGTATGTGTTTACATTTAACTCACATTATGTAATACAATATTGAACCTTTCCTTTATTTCCTAGGCTGTTCTGTTTTATTATCTACTAACTCGTTTTAAATTTTTTCATATTGATAATAGGATTATTCATGAAGTTAAACACACCACTGAGACCACTGAATTTCTCATCCATTTAAGTCCAAACTTTTTCTTACCATTCCAATAACATATAAAGTGTCTTCATTTGTCTGTGAATATTAACTATTTAATGTCAACAGAATAGTTATAAAAGACCATCACTAAGTAACACCCCAGATTTAATGATTTCTGCTTTTTCTGATTTTTTTTCCTTAGTGAAAAGAGAAACATTGGTGACACTTATAAAAATATAGCTATATCAGTTATTTTTCTAATGGCTACTACAAAATATGTGATATAAACAATTTGAGGTAATAATTAATTTTGACTGACATTTAAGGAAGGATAGTCATCTGTTTTATTAGAAAGGCATGGCTGAGTTCAAGGTGATTGGAATATCTGGCTGAGACTTTTCACATCTCCATGGGATATAGACAATGAAGAATGCATTCATCTTGTTTTCTTTTCCCTTCCCCTTTTATTTGGTCTATGATCATAACCCATAGGATGATGGTACTTACATTTGGAGTAGTTCTTATTTCTTCAGTTAAATCCCTTTTGAAATTTGAATTGTTTAGTCATGGTGGCAATGAATATTTACCATTACAGTGACTAAAAGAACTAATCATTTAAAAATTAAAAACATAGTTAATGAATATAAAAAGGAGAAATTTGTGCATTTTGTGTTAGGACAATAACTGTCAGAATAGGTTATTTTGGAACAAACATTTTAGGAGTATGTATTGTATGACCAGCAAAAATTTAAAACAAGGTTATTTAATTTTCTATTTTCTATTTTATTCATTGTTATTAATGTGTGTGTACATGTGTGTGTGTGTGTGTGTGCATGTATGTCACAGTGTGCATGTGCAGGTCAGAGGACAACTTTGTAGAGCCAGTTCTCTCCTTCCGCCATAATGTGTGTTCTGAGATCAAGCTCAGGTCATGAGGATTGAACAGCAGGAACGTATACATATTTATCTATCTCGCCAACCATGAAGTTCTGATTTTAAAGCAATTACAGCAGGTGGACAATGTCTACTCCCCGTTCATTTAACTTTTCCAGTAATGTAAACAAAACTCAGTGGAATTGTTTTTCTTAACTACAACAATAACCAAGACATTTTATCACATACCCTTTGGCAATTTTAAGTATTTTCTACTCAATATTTTTAAATTGATTGCTTTGACTTCTGTATTAAACATGAAAATATACAAAGGGTAGCATGCAGGACTAAATAAGGAGTTTCTCTCTAAAATTCACGGAGGACAAAGCATGACAAAAATGAATGTATGGTTCATTGATATCTCTAAAGTATATCCACTTACATACAAGTAACTCAACCGGTAGTATTCTGGTTTCCTTTTCTGTTGCTGCTATAAAATACCATGTCTAAAAGCAACCTAAGCAAGACAGGTTTACAGTGGTTTATGGTTCCAGAGGAATAAAGTCCACCTCCTCAGGAAAGGCATGGTGTGGCAGCAAGGACAGGAAGCTGGCTGATCACATTTTCATCAACAAACAGGAAGAGAGAGACCCATCAGGAAGTAATGTGGAGATATAAAGCCTTAAATCCATCCCCAGTGATTTGCTTCCTCCAGCAAGAATCTGCCTCTTAAATGTCCCATAAACTCCGAACCTATTGGGGTCCAGATGTTCAAATAAACACACCTGTGAATGGCAGTTTTCATTCAAACCATTGAAGTTGGTAATTTGGAAGTGGAATAAACAGGATTCAAGTGTGTTGTTATGGGATTCTGAGAATCAAAGACTACAACTTGAGTTTGGGCCCTGGGGACTAACTATACGATAGTGCTATTTTGTATCAAGCACAAGAAAAGAAACAAGTTTGAATGCTATAGAAGTAAAATATTTCTTTGGCATTATAAAACATTAGATTTATACTCTTTAATCTTTGAATAATATTGGCCTGGGTAGATAAATACATTAGTAAATAAATTACTATCTACTTATTATTTCCAGGGTTCTAAATTAATCTGATTGAGTTTGAATATACAATGTTAATATGACTATAAAGAAGAAAAAGCAATTTTATGTTAGCCAAGAAATTCTTATGTGATATTTCCAACTATCGTTAACATGGTGTGTGTTTAATGTGGGCTGGATACTTACTTACCCATTCTCACTCCCTTCTATAATATCCTGCCAAGACCAACACATCAGGAGTTCAAAGAGGACTCAAAGCCACAAATTGCTCCCATGAACATGGAACATTCATCAGGAGGCCATTCTTATCTTCCGAATAAATACCAGAAAATAATGAATTAGTTACCCTTTCAAGTAAGTGCCTGGAGCTATCTTTGCTGCTGAGACAGCTGGCTTCCCTAAACTGTGACTTCATTGTCCCTTAGGTTTGGCTTCAGTTCCAGAGGACAGACGACCGCAGGCTGTTCCAATCTAGTAAAGCAGAGATATCAAGAAGCTCCACTGTTTTATTAAGCTTATCAAACAGCAGTCTAGCGGGTCTGCTGGCCAGGGTGTGCTGATCTGTTATCATAACTCTGGCCCACTTTATCTCACAACAGTGATCTGCAAATAGCATTTCACAGTGGTACTTAAAATATGACTGACATCCCATTAAAGCTTTGGAGAGCCTGGTGTCCAATAGGGGAAGGTGCACTGTACATAAGGAACAACATTATGGTTTGATGCCCTTTGGAGTAATAACATTGAGTTCCAGGCCAATAAGATGACTTAGCAGGTAAAGGTGCTTGCCTCGAAGCCTGACAACATGGATTTGATCCCAGAACCTCACATGGTAGATGGAAAGAACCAACTCTCACAAACTAATTCCACTCATGAACTACAACACATGTACATGTTCACATGTACACATACACACATACACACACAAAGATACACACCCACACACACACACATGAGGTTGAGGTAAGTGTAGGATAAGAAAATCCTTGTATTTCAGGGGTTAGCAATTTTTTCTTAAGAAACTGAAATATTGACCAGTAGTTGCCATTCTACCTCTACACACAACCATGCCTCAAGCTTCATCAAATGCCCAAATTACAGTTTGTCTATGAAACCAATGTGGAGAAAGAAAGTACAAAGAAAAAGAAAGTGAACTATCCTCCACCAGTCTCTCTTCCCAGTCATTTTCCAAGTCTTCTGGGTTTATATGAAAACTCAGAAATTAATTTTGTAACAGCATTGCCTTTGTATTGATGGTGTTTGTTTTTAAAACTTATTTTTATTCTTTGACAATTTTACTCATATATATTGTGAATACCCACTTCATAACAAGTTCCCCTCCCCTACTTTCATGTCCTCTATTTGTGTGTGTGTGGTGTGTGTCTGTGTGTGTGTGTTTTCCACGGAGTTTAATTACTACTTCCTATATGAGTTGGGTGGGAATTAATTTCCTGGAACATGATCAACTTAATATCTCTATCACTGGAGACACTGACAATCCTTCCCCTAGCTACTATTAACTTTGCACAGGCCCTCTCAAAGGTCTTCTCCCTCCACACTGGTCTTTTTTCATGCAAGACTTGTGTATATAACCACAGTTACACTGAACTCATGATTGCAAGAGCTATATCAGTTCCAGGACATGTCTTTTTAAGAACATACCTCCTTATCCTCCAACTCTTTCACAGTTTCCTCTCTCTCTTCCATGACGTCACCTAAGCTTTGAAAGGAGTGATATAGAAATCCCATTTAGGGCTGAGGATGCCTCTGACTCTGAAGTGCTCCCCAGTTTAATGCTAAGCCTCTCCGTTAACTTATGGACCTGAACATGAGTATTTAGAAGCAGTTTAACCACACGTCCATTTAGCAAAACACTACTAATAGGTTCCCCACTAGGACCTATGATATTTCCAGCCACCATCTCTCAACCAGGTTGTCAAGCCAGGTATGAATCCCCTCTTATGGAGAAAACCTAGATTTTATCCAAAATGTGAATGCTCCTACTACATCCACGCTAAAATTGCAGCAGCAGACAATGTGATACGGCTGCAGACAATATGATTCTATATGCAGGATAACCCAAAGGATATCATCAGGAAACTCCTAGAGATGACAAACATTTTCAGCAAAATTCCAAAAGTTAGTAGAGTACAAATGGAACATTCTCCAATTGATAGCCTTCTGGTATACCAAGAACAAATACAGTAAGGAAAAAATTTAGGAAATAATACCAATTAAAATAGCCAAAAATTAAAACTAACATAAAGTACTTGAAATAATCCTAACCAAGGAAGTAAAAGACCTATAAACTGAAAAAATTTAAACACTAAAGAAAAACTGGAGATGATTCTAAAAGATAGAAAGATCTCTCATGCTCATGGATTGGTAGGACTAACACTGAAAATGGCCATCCTAGAAACCAAACCAGTCTACTTAGGCAATGCATTCTCAGTCAAAATTCCAATGCAATTTTCATAGAAATTGAAAAATCAATTTTAAATTTCAATAGAAGTACAAAGGATCCCAGATTTTATTTATTTATTTATTTATTTATTTATTTATTTATTTATTTATTTTGTTTTTTCGAGACAAGGTTTCTCTGTATAGCCCTGGCTGTCCTGAACTCACTCTGTAGACTAGGCTGGTGTCAAACTCAGAAATCCACTTGCCTCTGCCTCCCAAGTGCTGGGATTAAAGGCCAGATTTTATTTTTAAAAAACAAGTTTGAACAACAAAAATATTGCTAAAGGTCTCAGCATACCTGATTTCAAGGTATACCTCAGAGCCATAGCAATAAGAACAGCATGCCTCTGGCACAAAAACAGACATAAAAATCAGTGTAAAAGAAGACATAAGTCTCCACATGTATAGCCACCTGGTTTTTTAAAAGACGCCCAAAATACACATTGGAGAAAAACACAGTATTGTAAACAAATGGTACTGGGAAATTTGGGTATCCACATATAGAAAAGTAAAACTTGATCCTTAGTGTTATCCTGCTGAAGATCCCATTCCAAATCGATCAAAGACTCCAAAGGTTGACCTGAAACTCTGAAATTTCTAGTAGAAAAAGTAAGGAAAAGTTGAAGACATAAGGCCTGGGGAAGAACTTTCTGATGAGGCCAGGCATCTTCCGGATGGTATGGCCACAGACTGGAATGACTTTCTGAACAGGAAGTAAGTCCTGAAGTGGGACCTGATAACATTAAAACAGCATCCTCACGCCCAGGGAACTCTTTACTTTTAGAAGAAGCAGCCTACAGAATTTGAAAACGTGCTTGCCAGCTCTATCTTGGGCAAAAAGAACACCCCGAAAGTAAGCATCAAGAAACAAATAATACAACTTAAAAAAAAATGCCCATGGAACTGAGGGAGAATTCTCTAAAGAACAAACACAAATGGCTGGGAAATACTTTCAACTATGGCCCGGTTCCCCAATCATAGGGAAATGCCAATTAAAACTGCTTTGAGATCCCACCTGCCTCTAATCAGGATAGCTAGCATAAAGCAAAAGGTAACAAATGCTGTGAAAAAAGTGAGGAGAAAATACAAGTCTTAGTCCCTGTTAGTGGGAGTGAAAAAAAAAAAACTTGGTGAAGCAACTCTGGAAAACAGTATGGAGTTTCCTCAAAAAGCTAAACATAGACCTGCAGAGTGACCAAGCTTAACTGTTCCTGGCACACACCCAAAAGATTCTATATTCTATTAGAGAGATACTTTCACATCAATGTTCATTGCCACACTCTTCAAAATTGCCAGGAAATGGAAATAGCCGTCATCAGCTGATGAATGGCTGATAAAATTGTGTTGTATAAATAGAGGGGAATTTTATTCAGCTATAAAGAAAAGGCAAAGGAGAGAGTGGATGGGAGGTGGAAACTCTTGGAGGAAGGACCAGGAGGGGGCAACGTTTGGGATGTAAGTAATTAAAATGATTAATCAATTAAAGATAGAAATAAAATATGAATTAAATATAAAAATGGAATTACAAATTTTTCTGGATAATGGGCAGAACTGGAAAATATTATGCTGCGTGTGCTAACTCAGAACTGGAAAGAAAAGTACTGCTTGTTCTCTTTCATATGTGGATCCTAGCTAGGAATTCTAAGAATGGTGCATTTAACATGGAGTACACATAGAGGTCAGGAGGACAGAGTGGCTGTCAGAGAGGGGTTGGGAGAGGAGGAAGAGGCAACAAGGGAGGGAGAACAGTAGGACAGGGGGATGGGGGAAAGAACTATGTGAGGGGGTCCTGAAAAGGAGAAGCGAACAATGACAGTAAAGAGGTTTACTTTGGGAGGATTGGGGAGGGTCGGACAAAGTGCAGATATAACCAACACTATGGATATGGGAAAGCCCCATGGGGACCTAGTATTTTGTAAGCTTTTTAAAATATAATTTACAAAAGGAGTTTGAAGGGAGGTTGCACAGAGCAATGATGCCCCAGAAGACACAAGAAGCCATAGGTAATTAAACAAAAATCTCAATGTCAATGAAGGGTTCCTCTCTATGAGCTATTGATCAGGATGGCCACAGAGCACTCTAAACAGCAGAGATTATTGGTGTTGCTGTTGGTGGCCCACTGTAGCTTGATGGTAAGACCCTCATTGCTGAAGGCACCACAGGCTTTGGTTGTAGGACGTGGAGAATAAGCTATAGGAGGTTAAATCATTTTCTTTCTGATCCTCGTGTTGACTTCTTTAAAGGTCTTTAAAATGTTTGACGCCAGCACTTGGTAACTAAGTGGCACTTCTGCTAGCAATTACTAAACTCCTGATCTGTCCTTCAGTTACATAGTTCCTGCTACTTTAACTCACAATATTATGAAAAGGCTCCATTTTGCAGATTAAGCAATTGAAACTCAGAATTTTTAATGGGGGTCTTTGAATCCTTCCTTCCTTCCTTCCTTCCTTCCTTCCTTCCTTCCTTCCTTCCTTCCTTTTCTTCCTTCCTTCCTTCTTCCCTCCCTCCCTCCCTCCCTCCCTCCCTCCCTCCCTCCCTTCCTCCCTCCCTCCATTCCTTCCTTCCTTCCTTTGAGAGGTGAGGAGAAGTCCTATGGAATGAATGGAGGGTATCATGCAGGATAGCCAAGCACTCTATTTCTGAGCTATAATCCACACTTAATTTTCTGAGTTCTAACCTGTTACAGCAAAGTTTCACCATAGACCCATCTGACTCCAGGATTAAGATAATACTTTACCTGTGTGGACCATCTTTCTGCCCAGTGGTAGTGGTTATACATTGTGAACCAAGTTTACATTATACATCAAGGTATTGTAAAAGAGGAATCCGGTTTCCCTTGCTCTCTTCTGAATTCTCCAGGAACAGTGTGACAGCATCTACCTGGAGCAGATAGAGAGAGGTGAGTATCTCCATCAGGGAAACTCATGTTTCGGAACCATCCAGCTTACAGTCTATCTGATATCCCTCAGAGGACCTTGGTCCAAAAGTAGTTTAGTCCATAAAAATACAGCTATTGTCTTGAATATATCTGTTGTTACCCTTTTGTAAATGGTATTTCAACTCTCTGATGACTGAGCTTAATCAGATATCTTTAACAAATACTTCTTGGGCACTTATTATTTATGTGGCTTTACTAGGATTGCTTGACTTAGCAACTGAAGACACTCTAATAATTTTTTATTTCAAACATGAATATTTTAGTATGAATATGTCCCAAACATTGTATGGGCATCCTATATTTTCTCATTTTCCCAAATGAAATTTATTCTTAGACAATTTCAATATGTACATAATGCAAATTGAACACTCTTACACATAGCCTCTCATCTTTCACCAGCCTTCTCCACCCTTCTTCCCCTTCAAGCCTTCTCATCCTTTCATGACTACTTGTTTTCTAAACCTATTGAGTTTAATAAGGTCATTTTATGTGGCCATTAGAGCTATCCATTAGAGACAGCTCATCTCAGCAGTGAGTACTCACCTTTTCTCAGAATTTGCAAATAGTTAACAGTGGTTAAAAAAAAAAAAAAAAAAAAGATGGGACCCCATGAGCTCCTCCCCTTTCCCATGACTAATTAATATAGCTCATTTGGGAGGGCTGATTTAACAAGCATAGATTTTTGATTATAACAGTTGTGTTAAATCTAGAAGATGGCATTCATAACCCTTCCTCTTGTATTGCTGATCTTATATACTTCCTGCCCCTTTCTGCCATATTTCCTGAGCCTTAGAGTAGAAATGTAAATATGTTGTCTAGGGCTGAGTCTGCCATCAACATTAATTTTTTCCCCTTAGCTTACAGTGCCACGAAGACAAGGAATTTGGTCATTGGTCATTAATTCTCTTAACCCAAGATCTAGGTAGTTTAAGACAGACACTCAAGAGGAGCTCCGTTCCCTTCATTTCACTTTGAATTCATTCCTCATACCAGCGACCACTTTCCTGCCTAAGCAGGAGGAGAGATTATGATCCTGCTGATTGCCTATGAGAAAATTCTGTTAGTTATAAAGGAATTAGCTCATCAAAGAGCTCTCCAGCCAGATATCATTAAAATCACAGACCTTTGGATTCTGCATAAGCAACTAAGATTTTTGAATCGGTTCCCATGTCTTATTTAGGAAATTAATTATTTAGAAATATCAAATGGGTCAGGGATGGCTAATTGAAAATGATTAAGTGGTCACTAATTAAAAATCAACTTCATGTACAGAAGAGACTTCTGTCCAGATGCATGTTATGGCAACTTGGCTCTCTAAACATCAACTCATTAAAAGGTATCTTCTCAATGTCCCCTCCTGCCTAACATCATTGCCCCATCATTTCTACTCTTGAGCTTCTCTTCATCACACATGCTTACATAAACACACACATATACACACACATGAAACCACACACATACACAGACATATGCACACATATGCGAACAAACAGATGAAGACTTACCTAAACAACTGTTCTGTTTTTTTGGTTGGAAAAGAAGTAAGCATGACGCTGGAAATGTGTATCTACCTCCCCACAACATTCTCCTGAAAACCTCCCCCTTCACATATGCCTGACTCCAGATACATCCAGTATACCTGAGGCACCGGCTGTGCTTTATGAAGTCTAAAATTTTCAACTGGTTGTGTCTTTCCATGCAAACTCATTAGGCACTATTTACACCCGCTGCAGCTGTGAAGAGAGAGGTTCTGAACTCTGGCATTCTACAGTAGGCTTTGTTTCTCATTTACATTTGCATATTAAAGTGTTTGCCTGAAATAGGCTATTGAAATTAATTCAGGATTAATTGGTGTCTTTATCTCATTAGGACAATCTAATTTAAGGATGATGAAATTGTTTAGCCTCCCGTTTGCATAATTAGATTGCTTTGAATTGCTGTCATTATTGGCTCTTTAGCATCATCTGTAGGCCTCAAACAGACAAGAGCTTCAACCTCATAAAGACCAATCATGTGTTACAGCAGAGGGCTGTTAACCCCTTTTAACCCAAACTCACTTGGATTAGCAGTCACAATAGACAGGCCTTGGTCCCTGAGAGCTTTGAGTGCCTGCCTTTTTGAATTCTTGATGTTCGGACTGATGAATCTCCTTACACTTCTACGTTTGGTTATGGAAACAGTGACAGCCTCCCTTCTGGGACAAAACTTGTTCAGAAGTCTCTGCTCTTTCCTTGAGCATCATCCTCCATACTAAAATTATCTCCTTGCATTATCAATTCCTCCAGCTACTTTTTGAGCCCATTAGAAAGTATTCTGTGACAGTGTTCCCATCAAGTCAGAGATAACGTTGAGCATCTACCAAAGCAGACAGTCAGTACTTGTTTTCATATTCACGTAAGAGTATCATTATTTCAATGAAATTACAGAATAAGAAGACCCAGGGAGCCTTCTGACAGTCATCTAGTTATTTATTCATTCAACATTTAGGTAATGTTTTATGACATACCTTTGCTGTGCATGATATTGGGCAAGGTAACAGGAAATCATCGAGAATCAGCCTCAGATTCCTTCTGCCTTGTGCTTTGGAAACACAGAGACAGAATGAATTGGAGAAAGGGTAGTTCTGGTCCTTTCTTTGGGATAGTGTAAGACTTCAGCACACTTGAGTTTCTTCTGTGTCTGAACCTAATCCTCAGTAATTTAAACCCTAGTCTTTAGGAATGAGCATGCATACTCATATTCTTTCAAATTAGTTGAACCGAATATTCCGAAGGCCAGGATTCAAAGTGATGCATTTGCTAGGGAGGTGTAGTGGTCTAATGGACTAGATTTAAGTTTCTGTTTCCTAAATGATAGTCAAAGTTGTAGCTACTAAACAAAACTAATGTGGTACTATTTCAATATTCAAATAGACTAGAACATTGTAATTTAATTTCACGTAATAAGAAAAACTCAAACTAACAAGTAAATCAAAATGCAATATTTATATATAATATATATATATATATATATATATATATATACCCTTAAAACAACACTTTACCTGGATACAAATTTACATGTCAAAATTTAAAAATCTTAATTTTAAAATAGAATTACAATATACATTAATGATAACAATAAGAAACAAAGTATATGAGCCTAGAGATTTTTCCCCCCTGAAATATTGAATTATATTAGAGAAGTCTTACTATTAATGAAGGGGACTTGCCTTCAGAAGTACATAGCATAGTCACTGCAATTATTTTTGTCCTTCCGTGGCTCTACTTATTCTATGGGAAGAGCCAACTACTTGGTATTATGAGCTAATGTAATAGTCACCTCAAACTAATAGCAAATGGAAAGGAAAACAGTTAGGCAAGACTGTAAAATAGAAAACACTTGGTGTCTTCTTCACAGACAATTCAGAGGTCTCTTTAAGAAGAACCACATATCTCTATCTAGCTCTATCTATCTATCTATCTATCTATCTATATATCTATATCTATCTATACATATCTATCTATATATCTACACACTATATCTATATCTATCTATATCTATATCTATCTATATCTATCTATATCTATCTATATCTATATCTATATCTATATCTATATCTATATCTATATCTATCTATATCATCTATATCTATATCTATATCTATATCTATATCTATATCTATATCTATCTATATCATCTATATCTATATCTATATCTATATCTATATCTATATCTATATCATCTATCTCTATCTCTATCTCTATCTCTATCTCTATCTCTATCTCTATCTCTATCTCTATCCCTATCCCAATCCCTATCTATATCTAATCTATCTCTATCTCCATATCATCTACATCTATAATCTATATTATCTATATCTATCTCTCTATTTCTCTCTCTGTCTCTATACCTATATAATCCTCTGAACAATATGATTAAGTGACTGATTGGTACTTACTCCAGTTTTATAAGAAATAGCTAGCAATCAGAAAAAGAACTATTTATGATGACAGATTATATACAATGTGTGGTGCATGCGCGTGTGCATGCATGCGTGGTGTGTGTGTGTGTGTGTGTGTGTGTGTGTGTGTTCATATGGATTAACTAGCCTGGTTGTCCAGGGAGCCCAAAAGATTTGCTTCACTTGTCTCTCATTTTTTTTTTTAATGTGGTAATGGGGGATCTGAACCCAAGACTTTATGCTTCTCTGGCAAAATCTTTACAAACCGAGCCATCTCCTACGTCCTAATTGCCTTTTGAGGTCTGTTTTTATTTCGATTAAATTCTGCTTTAAATTTAGCTGGATTTATTTCTTAGGCACCAAGGTTAGAATTATGCATTTTTTAATATATTATAACCAGCCAATCAGCTCATGGTTTCCTGAAGAAGTGTAACACATCCCAGAATAGTACTAGGGCTTGGCATGAATAGCAGATTAGTGGAGCCTGGATCATTTGTTTATATCCTGTAGCTAATTCACTTAAGAAGAAAGTATATACAAAAACCCAAAGGGACTCAAGGAGCATTTATTGAAACGGCCTATGTCCTAGGGTTTTGGACTACTCTGACCATACTCCAGATAATTGGAATCATACATAAAACTCAAGCTCCAGATCCAGAGGTGAGATAAAGGACTAGAAATGGACAACCTATTGTCCTTGTCACAGCATGCGTACTACCGCATCATTACATCTGCCACTACTAGACAAAGAAATCAAGAAATGTTTTTCCCCCCTTAGGCCACACAGGAAGTATAAGGAACAAAATGTCTTCGTGGAAGAGGAATAATGAGCACTTCAGTATTCAGGTTGAAAAATAAAATTGCTTCTGAAAATGACAGACTTCAATCCAAACCACCGAAGCTCCCTGTGGGTGTGAAGAAGTAAATGGCCACTCAGCTACTGTGAGCAGGAAAGAGGAGCAGAGCAGGAGAGAGCTGCTTTGTGAGTCAGTTCACGTCTGGCAACATCTGGTTGTGTCTCATCACATTGCAAATTTATGGCCGTGGAGACAACATGTTGATGTTGATGATCCTTTACGGAGAGACGTCTGAGCTGTGAGCTCCTGACCAGGGCAGTAAGGATGCTTTGCAGAAAGAAGCATGAACCATACACGCCTGACCAGGGCAGTGAGGACGCTTGGTGGAGGGAAGCATGAACCGTAAACGCCGACCAGGGCAGTGGCAGGGGCTGTGGTTGTTTTCTCTCATCTGCCAACTCTCTAGCTCAGGTCAAACAGACAAAGGCTAGGGTTGCTGACCCTTCCTAGACAATGTCATGGATGAATACTGAATAAAGAGGACTCGCTGACAAAGGAGCAGAAGGTCACAGAAGGAAGGTCTGACTTTCCCCAGGAGAAACCCACTGAGATGTAGCAATGGCCACAATGCTGAGAAATCAAGAAATGAAGACTACCTATTGGAAGCCAAGACTGGAATATTAATTAAGATTTAAAATGGAGGACTCGTCAAGTTCCAGAGCAACTCTTTTCAGATTTGCATTTGTGCATGGGCCGACTTTGACTTCTCATCATGGTCGTCTTACAAGATGATGTATATTTCAACTCCCTAGTGTAATCTTTTCACACACAAAAAAGGGAAAGAGAGACTCTTTCCACAAATGGCACTTGAATAAAAAATTAATATTTTAAATCAACACAACCCACCCCACACTGATATCAAGTTTTGTTTGAAAATCATGTATGTGAAGGATGATTTTATTTCTGTGTACTATTATATTAAAAAGTCTTGTTTTGAGAGTTCTTGTAAAGAATGATTACTTATTTCTGTAAATTTCTCTCTCTCTTTTATACACACACATATACATATGCACACTCACACACACACACACACACACACACACACCACACACACAAACATATTTTACAAGAATGAAAATTCCATTTTTTTTGAGACAAAAAATTCATATAAGATGAACCGTGCCCTCGAGGATATTTCTGCAGTGAGGTATGAAGCCTTGGGGCTCTTAATACTGTCATTTTTTAGGTCGTGATGGGATCAGGTCTACATATTGATAAGGAGACGTGGTACAGGAGAAGCAGAAAACGTAGCATTCCTAGGATGATGTAGTCCCACCTATCAGAGGATAAACTGGGAGGAAATGAATGGGGGGGGTCTTTTCCGTGATATCCATGCATGCCATTCCTCCCTAAACCAAACCATGTAGAAGAGAATTCAGGGAAACACCTCCAATTGGTGGCAAGAGGTCACTGGGCAGAAATGTATACAACCTAAGAAAACGAAGACGTTTGCATGATATTATCTTTTCATTTGACTAATATAGTCTATGCATCTTAGAAATATTCTTGGAAAAGGTAATCATTAGAAGAAATTAGAAGACAGAAGGTTTACTTCTTCAAAAATTAAATAATGTGAATTAGACAACTTGACTCCCCTGACTCAGTTTCTCAGATCGTCATCATAGGTAAGCTGGGGTAACATGTTCCCCTTTGAAAAAATAAACCAAAGATACCTTTTAGTCACTTGTACTTGTTGCTGCGAGAAACTATCAGGACCCAAACCAAATAAAAGAAGATGTTATTTTGGCTTAAAGTTTCAGAAAGCTCAGTGATCATAATTAGGGGTAGAGGTGAGATGAAAGCAGAAGCAGGAGGTTGAGAGATCACGGTTCACCCATACAGGAAGCAGACAGAGCAGAAGGGTGAGGTTATAAACCCCCAAAACCCACCCACAGTAATACACTTCTCTCAGGCTCCTAAAGGTTCCCATAAGCTCCTCCAAACAGTACAATTACTGGGGGCTAGCTGTCCAAATATGGGAGACTATGGAAGACAGTTCTCATTAAAACTAAGACAATATCTAGTATTAGTCACAGGCAAAAGACTCAATTTGTCCAAGAGGAAAATGAGAGATTAAAGATATTTTTTATTTGAAGAAGTCTAAGAGAAAACATTAATTTTATATACAGCAAACTGTATAGAGTTTGTCCTCATTTAAAGAGGAAATATAAACAATAGAAGTCCTTTAAAATATGCTTTTACTGTGGCAAAGTAAACAGATAAAAAAAAGGAAAGGAAAAGAAAAGGCAAAGAAAAGAGAAAGGGGAGAAACAAGGAAAAGCAAAAGGCAACACAGAAAAAAGGAGAAGGAAATGGGCGTGAAAAGGAAGAGATTTGTTTTTCTGGAAATGAATACCACATTAGAGCTTAAGATTTATAATAAATGTTTAAAACAGAGTCAAGGCTATGAAACATGACTTGGTAAAATAGTATGAAACAAAACAGATGAGATCTGGAAGTTTTGAAATGAAGACTATTAGAATGAAAATGGAAAGCCAATATCTACTCTATACTTTATTTTCTTAGAAAAAAGAAAGAACTCAAATTATAAGTCAAAGAGAAAACAAATCCATTTTGCTAAAATGTTAAATATTAAAAAGTAACACAGTTTGAGGTGGAGTAGGGTTTTAGGAACAAGAAAGAAACCTAAAACAATACAGGAACTCGCCAAAATAGAAAAAGAGCAAAAGAAAACTCCCCATGGTTGATAAAGAATCAAATCAATATGCAATGGTATGTTCAGCGCTGACACGGTGGGAACAAACACACTCTGAGCAACTGCTCACCAGCATCAATATTAACACCACACAGCTGGTAAGTGATTGCAACGGTCTCTAAATCAGATGTCCCAATCCATATCATTTATAGGAAGTCTATCTGAAATTCAAATCGAAGTTATTTTATGTCTGAACTCAAATTGCATAGAGTTCACCACAACTCTTCAATAAAATCTGTATAATTAGCAGTATTGATTTAATGTTGTTATAAAGAGAGAGGAAAAGGAGGTCTCACTCGGGGAATTTCAGACATGTGGAGCATAAAAACAAGCAGTGCTCATTTACAGACGCGAAAGGGAATAAAAGAACACTGAGCAGCACTACGCCAAAAAATTAAAAAAAAAAAAAATAGAAATCAACAATGTTCTAGAAATATAACACAAGGATAATATGACTCAAGGAAACATTGATCACCTAATATACATAATAAGTAAAGAAGTTGAACTATTAAATTAAAATCTAAAAATAAAAACCCAAGTTATTGTACCTTTGGTCATGATCTCTACTATTATTCACTGCTACTACTAGTACTTCCTATTAGGGGAAGAAGGGGACAATTCCCAGTTCATTCTGTGCCATTGGGATTAGCTACACAATAAAAGCAGAGATATTATAATAAAAGGAAGCCGGACAGTCGTACTTGAGTATTTGCACCAGAATTTTCAAAAAATTATTGGCAGATTAAATACAGTAACTGGTCAAAATCCCATGTTTGAAATATTCAAGATGACTTTAGCAACATTCATAGACTCAAGCCCTGTACGACCATCTCAATACATGGAGAAATTTTCACAAAATTCAATATGTTTTCATGTTAAATACACTCAATAAACTTGGCAAAGAAAGGAGCTGCCTAGTCTGACAAAAGGCCTAAATGACAAATTTACAACAAACATAAATAGTGAAACATAATTGAATATGTTCCTCTAAAATACTGTAAATGACTGAATGTTGATATTCACTGGCCAGCTTATGACTCAATCGATGGTAAATGTAAAAATAAAAATACTATGGAATAGTTTAAAGACAGCATAGAAATAGAAATAACTCCCCCTTTTCTTGGGTTAAGCAATAATTGTTCAGTTATTTACACCAAAGGGATAGCAATACAAAAATTGGAAGTAGTATTTGAATAAAACACTTGTGTGGTTTAAAAATATGCATAAAGACTATTTTTGGTCTTTGCTTTTGTTTGCTTTTTGTTTTGACAGAATATGTAAAGGGCACTTACAACTCAATAGTAATGAGACAAATGAGATAACTTGAAAATAGATAACATATTTGAACAGGTATTTCTCTAACCTATATACACAAATAAAAATGAGACATGTATAAATCTGTTCACCATAAATCATCAGAGAAATGACATCCTACTTTATAACCATTACAGTAGCTAAAATTAAAAGGTCACAACAACAAGCCATAAGAACAATTTAGAAATTTTGCAACAGTTGATCTCTGGTATTAATGTATTTAGACTTGTTTTGAAAAATAGTTGATTGGCTCCCATTGAGTTGGACAGAGCTGAAAGAAATTGTCAATGATATATATATATATATAGACACACACACACACACACACACACACACACACACACATCACACATATATATCACCAAAGGATTTCATATATATGACCCATTTAGGACTTGAAAATTTGTCCATGTAAAAGTAGATCCATGTTTACTTGCATCTGGACTAGTGATGGTGTAAAGGAATAGGTAATGACTATTTATGTGCATGTGGTTCTTGTGGCAGGTATTTAACTCATACAAGGTTTGTGGCAGGAGAGATGGGTCAGAGGTTAAGAGAGAGCACATAAGACCCAGTTTGTTTCCAATAACCCACACACATCAGGCAACCAATAGATGCCTAAAACTCGAGCTCCAGGAAAGTCTGCCTCCTTCAGTCAGCCTCTACAGGCACCTGCACTCATATGCACGTACTGATGCACACACACAGACATACACAGAATTAAAATAATATTTTTAAAACAGGAAAGATTATACAATTAGATTGTGATGATTATAGAATTGTGAATATACTAAGACTAATGAAGTCACATTTTAGATGAAAAAATTGTATTATTTTAGACATGGTACCTGATAAAGCTGTTGAAGAGAAAAAGAAATGTCACAAGTCCCACAGATAATAATGCTTAAAATGCAAAAGACATGGATAAAGATATGTAAATTGCTAATATCTGTATGTAGAAATGATAAACTACCCTCATAATTTCAAAACAGAGACATTAAAATAAGATACCACTTTTCAGTAATTTTGGCAAGAATCTAAGTATGGTAATATGTTGTTATATACTGTCAGAAATATAAATTGTATTAAATACTCTAAGATTCAGTTTGAGCCAATAAATGCATAATACTAAACATCTACAAATAGATAAACTTAAGAGAGAATTTAAAGGATCAATGTTGGGACTCATTACACAGCTGAGGATGATCTCAAACTCCTGATCTTTCTGGTTTTACCTCCCAAATTCTGGAATTGGAGTCCTTCAAGATATGCTGGATCAATGGTGGCCTAGAACTTGTGGGAAAGGCTAACCAATGACTTGTCTAAATTGAGGCCCATGCCACTTGAGGAAGCAAATACCTGACACTGCTGTATGGCCAGGATCTGGTGCATGGAATAGTCCAGAGACTTAGGGTAGAACCAAACACAACTGGGAAAAAAAGTCAATGAAATGATTCCTAATGATATTCTTATATACTTATCCATTGGTGCCTATCGCAATCATCAACCGTGCCCTCGAGGATATTTCTGCAGTGATGGTATGAAGCCTTGGGGCTCTTAATACTGTCATTTTTTTTAGGTCGTGATGGGATCAGGTCTACATATTGAAAAGGAGACGTGGTTACAGGAGAAGCAGAAAACGTAGCATTCCTAGGATGATGAAAGTCCCACCTATCAGAGGATAAACTGGGAGGAAATGAATGGGGGTGGGGTCTTTTCCGTGATATCCATGCATGCCATTCCTCCTAAACCAAACCATGTAGAAGAGAATTCAGGGAAACACCTCCAATTGGGGGCAAGAGGTCACTGGGCAGAAAATGTATACAACCTAAGAAACGGAAGACGTTTGCATGATATTATCTTTCATTTGACTAATATAGTCTATGCATCTTAGAAATATTCTTGGAAAAGGTAATCATTAGAAGAAATTAGAGACAGAAGGTTTACTTCTTCAAAAATTAAATAATGTGAATTAGACAACTTGACTCCCCTGACTCAGTTTCTCAGATCGTCATCATAGGTAAGCTGGTGGTAACATGTTTCCCCTTTGAAAAATAAACCAAAGATACCTTTTAGTCACTTTGTACTTGTTCTGCTGCGAGAAACTATCAGGACCCAAACCAAATAAAAGAAGATGTTATTTTGGCTTTAAAGTTTCAGAAAGCTCAGTGATCTTTAATTAGGGGTAGAGGTGAGAATGAAAGCAGAAGCAGGGGGTTGTGAGAGATCACGGTTCACCATACAGGAAGCAGACAGAGCAGAAGGGTGAGGTTATATAAACCCCAAAACCCACCCACAGTAATACACTTCTCTCAGGCTCCTAAGGTTCCCATAAGCTCCTCCAAACAGTACAATTATGGGGGCTAGCTGTCCAAATATGGGAGGACTATGGAAGACAGTTCTCATTAAAACTAAGACAATATTAGTATTAGTCACAGGCAAAAGACTCAATTTGTCCAAGAGGAAAATGAGAATTAAAGATATTTTTATTTGAAAGTCTAAGAGAAAACATTAATTTTTATACAGCAAACTGTATAGAGTTTGTCCTCATTTAAAGAGGAAATATAAACAATAGAAGTCCTTAAAATATGCTTTTACTGTGGCAAAGTAAACAGATTAAAAAAAAGGAAAAGGAAAAAAAAGGCAAAGAAAAGATTGAAAGGGAGAGAAAAAAAGGAAAAGCAAAAGGCAACACAGAAAAAGAAGGAGAAGGAAATGGGCGGTAGAAAAGGAAGAAGATTTGTTTTTCTGGAAAATGATACCACATTAGAGCTTAAAATTTATAATAAATGTTTAAAACAGAGTCAAGGCTATGAAACATGACTTGGTAAATAGTATGAAAAAAACAGATGAGATCAGGAAGTTTTTGAAATGAAGCTATTAGAATGAAAATGGAAAAGCCAATATCTACTCTATACTTTATTTTCTTTAGAAAAAAGAAAGAACTCAAATATATTTAGTTCAAAGAAAACAAATCCATTTTGCTAAAATGTTAAATATTAAAAAGTAACACAGTTTGAAGGTGGATTTAGGAAGTTTTAGGAACAAGAAAGAAACCTAAAACAATACAGGAACTCGCCAAAATGAAAAAGAGCAAAAGAAAACTCCCCATGGTTGATAAAGAATCAAAATCAATATGCAATGGTATGTTCAGCGCTGACCGGTGGGAACAAACACACTCTGAGCAACTGCTCACCAGCATCAATATTAACACCACACAGCTGGTAAGTGATTGCAACGGTCTCTAAAATCAGATGTCCCAATCCATATCATTTATAGGAAGTCTATCTGAAATTCAAATCGAAGTTATTTTATGTCTGAACTCAAATTGCATAGAGTTCACCACAACTCTTCAATAAAATCTGTATAATTAGCAGTATTGATTTAATGTTGTTATAAAGAGAGAGGAAAAGGAGGTCTCACTCGGGGAATTTCAGACATGTGGAGCATAAAAACAAGCAGTGCTCATTTACAGACGCGAAAGGGAATAAAAGAACACTGAGCAGCACTACGCCAAAAAATAAAAAAAAAAAAAAATAGAAATCAACAATGTTCTAGAAATATAACACAAGGATAATATGACTCAAGGAAACATTGATCACCTAATATACATAATAAGTAAAGAAGTTGAACTATTAAATTAAAATCTAAAAATAAAAACCCAAGTTATTGTACCTTTGGTCATGATCTCTACTATTATTCACTGCTACTACTAGTACTTCCTATTAGGGGAAGAAGGGACAATTCCCAGTTCATTCTGTGCCATTGGGATTAGCTACACAATAAAAGCAGAGATATTATAATAAAAGGAAGCCGGACAGTCGTACTTGAGTATTTGCACCAGAATTTTCAAAAAATTATTGGCAGATTAAATACAGTAACTGGTCAAAATCCCATGTTTGAAATATTCAAGATGACTTTAGCAACATTCATAGACTCAAGCCCTGTACGACCATCTCAATACATGGAGAAATTTTCACAAAATTCAATATGTTTTCATGTTAAATACACTCAATAAACTTGGCAAAGAAAGGAGCTGCCTAGTCTGACAAAAGGCCTAAATGACAAATTTACAACAAACATAAATAGTGAAACATAATTGAATATGTTCCTCTAAAATACTGTAAATGACTGAATGTTGATATTCACTGGCCAGCTTATGACTCAATCGATGGTAAATGTAAAAATAAAAATACTATGGAATAGTTTAAAGACAGCATAGAAATAGAAATAACTCCCCCTTTTCTTGGGTTAAGCAATAATTGTTCAGTTATTTACACCAAAGGGATAGCAATACAAAAATTGGAAGTAGTATTTGAATAAAACACTTGTGTGGTTTAAAAATATGCATAAAGACTATTTTTGGTCTTTGCTTTTGTTTGCTTTTTGTTTTGACAGAATATGTAAAGGGCACTTACAACTCAATAGTAATGAGACAAATGAGATAACTTGAAAATAGATAACATATTTGAACAGGTATTTCTCTAACCTATATACACAAATAAAAATGAGACATGTATAAATCTGTTCACCATAAATCATCAGAGAAATGACATCCTACTTTATAACCATTACAGTAGCTAAAATTAAAAGGTCACAACAACAAGCCATAAGAACAATTTAGAAATTTTGCAACAGTTGATCTCTGGTATTAATGTATTTAGACTTGTTTTGAAAAATAGTTGATTGGCTCCCATTGAGTTGGACAGAGCTGAAAGAAATTGTCAATGATATATATATATATATAGACACACACACACACACACACACCACACACACACACATCACACATATATATCACCAAAGGATTTCATATATATGACCCATTTAGGACTTGAAAATTTGTCCATGTAAAAGTAGATCCATGTTTACTTGCATCTGGACTAGTGATGGTGTAAAGGAATAGGTAATGACTATTTATGTGCATGTGGTTCTTGTGGCAGGTATTTAACTCATACAAGGTTTGTGGCAGGAGAGATGGGTCAGAGGTTAAGAGAGAGCACATAAGACCCAGTTTGTTTCCAATAACCCACACACATCAGGCAACCAATAGATGCCTAAAACTCGAGCTCCAGGAAAGTCTGCCTCCTTCAGTCAGCCTCTACAGGCACCTGCACTCATATGCACGTACTGATGCACACACACAGACATACACAGAATTAAAATAATATTTTTAAAACAGGAAAGATTATACAATTAGATTGTGATGATTATAGAATTGTGAATATACTAAGACTAATGAAGTCACATTTTAGATGAAAAAATTGTATTATTTTAGACATGGTACCCTGATAAAGCTGTTGAAGAGAAAAAGAAATGTCACAAGTCCCACAGATAATAATGCTTAAAATGCAAAAGACATGGATAAAGATATGTAAATTGCTAATATCTGTATGTAGAAATGATAAACTACCCTCATAATTTCAAAACAGAGACATTAAAATAAGATACCACTTTTCAGTAATTTTGGCAAGAATCTAAGTATGGTAATATGTTGTTATATACTGTCAGAAATATAAATTGTATTAAATACTCTAAGATTCAGTTTGAGCCAATAAATGCATAATACTAAACATCTACAAATAGATAAACTTAAGAGAGAATTTAAAGGATCAATGTTGGGACTCATTACACAGCTGAGGATGATCTCAAACTCCTGATCTTTCTGGTTTTACCTCCCAAATTCTGGAATTGGAGTCCTTCAAGATATGCTGGATCAATGGTGGCCTAGAACTTGTGGGAAAGGCTAACCAATGACTTGTCTAAATTGAGGCCCATGCCACTTGAGGAAGCAAATACCTGACACTGCTGTATGGCCAGGATCTGGTGCATGGAATAGTCCAGAGACTTAGGGTAGAACCAAACACAACTGGGAAAAAAAGTCAATGAAATGATTCCTAATGATATTCTTATATACTTATCCATTGGTGCCTATCGCAATCATCATCAGAGAGGCTTCATCCAACAGTTGATGAGGGCTAATATTAGGTAGAGTTTGGAGAATCCCTAAGAACTGAGAAGAGGATGGATTGTGGGACACCAGTAGAATATGGGACACAGACTCAACTAACCGGGGCTCACAGTGGTTCATAGGACTTTAGCAGTAATCATGGCACCTGCATGGGTCTCCACTACATTCTCTGCATATATGTTATGGTTGTTTAACCTGTTTTTTTTTTTGTGGGACTCCTAACAGTGGGAGTGGGGATATGTCTGATTCTTTTTCCTTCTTTTGGGACCCTTTTCTTCCTACTGGCTTGCCATGTCCAGCCTTGATATGAGGGTTTGTGCCTAGTGCTATTGTGTCTTCTTTTGCTGTGTTCAGTTGATACCCTTGGGAGGACTGCTCTTTTCTGAAGAAAAATGGACAATCATCAGTGGATCTGGGTATGAGAGGAAGGGGAGGGGAACTGAGAGGAGTGGAGGAGGTGGAACTGCAGTTGGATTGTATTGTACAAGAGAAGAATAAGTAAAAAGAAAAAGAGGAGAGAGAAAAAGGAGAAACTACCAGTAGCCACAGGAAAAAAAAGCACCATTGTTTGATTTAATTGAATTAATACAAGTGTAATTTCATAATGTAAATGTCTATAAATGAAGTATACCCTAAAATTTGTCCACATTATTAAATATATTCTAAGACAAATATGAAAGAAGATATATAATATGGTATGAATAGTGGGAGCAAAGGAAAGTGTAATAATATATTCACGTTCTTGAGACACTGAGCAAGTATACTGAGGATTAAGTATATGGAGAATGAGTAGTGTAGTGATTCTCAACCGTCCTAATCCTGGGAGCCTTTAATACATTTCCTCATATTTTGGTGACTTTCTCCATGAACCATAAAAGTAATCCATTGCTCTTTCGAACTGTACTTTCAATACTGTTATGAATTGTAATGTAAATATCTGATATGCAGGATACCTGATATGTGATTCTCCCAAAGGGTTGCAACCCACAGGTTGAGAACTGCTGGGGTGCATCAATACATTCACATCTGTTGGGAATGGTAGAAAAGAGACACAGGGAGCTATTAAAATAACGTGGCCAAAGGAACAGAAACTCGTTTTTACTACTGCTATCCCTAGGCTCATGATTTTGAAGAGCGAGTGCTCTATTCAAATGTCTGAAATATATACTGGGTTGCTGTCATCTTGTGGCAACATAAATAATGTTCAATAGTTACTGAGGTCCACAAAGTGGACTTTTTTTATATTACACATACTTTTAGTGATTGATCTTATAATTTGCATTTGGCGGTGCAGAAGGGGAAAGAGAGCTGGACAATTACAGATGATTTAGGTCCCTTCCATCTTTCTGCTCTTCTCATCCTAGCAGATTCTAAGCTCAGGGCCAGTGCACTATCTAAGATCGAGGATGGAGCTTTAGACTAGCAGCATGTATCTTTTGAAGTCTCAGACTTCAGTTTAAAATGCATTCATTTAGCTCTGATTGTTAACAATCATTATCATCAAGAATATTACAATTGGCCAATTTCTACTGTAATTAAAATGTCAGGGTAAAAATTGCACTCACATTGGTCCTTTATAACTCTGCATTTCCACTCTGAATAGCTTATACATTTAAACAAAAACCCAGGGGCATGTGTCTATTAAAAACACAGCTTTATCAAATACATTCTTACTAATTTTATTCTTCAACAATTTTCCTTTTCTACCTGTCCTCTCAACGTTCTTATGCAGTAAACATTTTTTAACCCCAATTTTTCATCTTTTATATTTAAAATGTGGCCTGTATCAGAATATCGAGCTTTGACAGTTGCTCTGTCGTCTTTGATATTCACATGTGGCTCCATTATAAAGTGACAGGTTCTTCATAATTCCCTTGGAATTCGTTATGGTAATGATAATCATAAGTGATGAACTTTGTGTATTTTATGGACATAATGGGCAATTCTATACGACTGAAACTCTAATTTTATTCTATACTAATGGGCACTAATTGTAATGATCAGTGATCACGTCACTTAAACGGGGTGGTGATAGCAAATTGATGACAGCCATGAAAGCCCGGACACCATTTGAATAGAACTTGAAACTGCCATTTGCAAAGACAGAAGAGCAAAGTGACCATTAGGCAATGATTTTCTTATGTTGTATATCTCCAAAGTTCCCCTATTTTTGACTCCATGAGGCATCTTGTCCTTACTGTGACAGCTTTCTTGCTTTGCTTGCTTCCTATTGCAGTATTATTTCTGTTGTAATAGACATGCCATTCTCAGGAAAAAAAAGGCTTTAAGAGAAGGACACCTTTAAAAATGTGGTACTGGATAGACTATATTTTGAATGAAGTAATTTATGGATGGGTGACCTGAAAACTGACTGCCACAGAGCATCTGGAGAGAATTGGTACACTAGACTTCTTGTCTACTTTCTTGTTGATATTCTGGAGTGTTCTCAGCTTTCTGCTGTGACCATGTGAGGACCCCTCTTTGAGAGTTATTAAATGTATGTCCTAGTATATTGGGGATTTTGTTCTCTTTTAAAACATAGAAATGTTGTGTGATGTTTTTGTTTTTTATCCCTGGTGTGGGATATACATATGGGGCTGCTTCAGATTGTTCACAGCAGCTAACTATGATTTGTCTTATGCTCTGGCAGGGGCATGATTTTCCCAACTGAAGATAGGTGACATTTGGAATTCTGGGGTATTTGAGAGGGTAAAACATTGCCAGAGCCCCGAGAGAGGCAGAGGCTGCAGCTCCCCCGCTTCTGTCTCTGATGCTGTTGTTCTTGCTGCTGTTGCTGGTTGCTGATTGCTGGTTGGATGTATCCTGATGGTAAAGATTGGACTTGCCTCCAAGGAACTGAACACCCCTAATCAGCAGAAGTAGTCTAGTAATATTGACTTCCCCCTTCCCCTCTAACTTTTCTCTCCTACCTAGTGTTTGAGGGGTTGGAAGGGATAAGGATGGAGAAGGGTGGTAGGGAAAAGAACCCAGTAACGTACTCAAAAGCATGGTTACATCAAAGCTATAGATGGGCTCCAGCTCAGGTTCAGTGAAGAGCAAAACGACTTAAGGATACAGAATACAGTGAAAGTCAGTGATATAAAAAGAAGCTGAACTTCCTCAAATATCGAGCACAAATAAGCACTTGTATTAATTCTAGCAGCAACTATATGTAGAAATGAAGCAAATCCCACATTTATCTAGATTCTATGGAGCCCTCCCTACTAAGGATCTACACTTCACATAGTAAGACTCAATTTAATTCGACATCATGTCCTTTAAGGACCCTTTTTGACCACTTCCAGGATGAGCACAGGCCACTTATCTGCATGTTTCCACAGGATGTGCCCTTCATGTTATTTATTCTTTTTACTGCTAGGTGATAAAAATTTCTTTTTAGCTAATTCCCTTTGTTAAAAATGAATCCTTTAAAATTGTGAGATTATTTAACTGATGTCTGTTATATGTGGTTCCTTTGATATGAGAGGGCCATGGTGGATATGGTAGTAAGGACAGAGTAAGTCAATACAGGAGTGAATGAGCAAGTAGAATAAGAAACAATCAAACAAGGTCTCTGTGTTACAGAGCCAAATCCACAGGATGTGTTCAGGGAAGAGTCTATTACCATCGAAGTGTATATTATCACATAGTCACTCCACACTCACATGCTTTCTTCAGTGTGTCTTTTAGTTAAGTGGGAAGATTTCAGGTGTTTTCATGGGTTAGACTGATTCTACAATACGTGGAAGATCCACAAAACTATAGCAAGATACCCTGTGAAAGGTTAATGGGACACTGCAATTATAAAAGCCTTATATAAAAAAGAAAACCTTCACAGGGCACATAATTCAAAACTAAAGGACTGTTACTTCCCTTATTGTTTCTTATGAATGATTTTTTACCTTTAAAACTGATAAGAAAACCACCAACCTTAAGCCTGATTCCTTTTTATATTCTTCAAGATAAAGATGGTATTAGAAACTGAAAAGTTTGCAAATACTTGCATATAATAGGTTACAGGTTAGTCCTCTATATTTATGAATCCTACTACATAAGATGACAATTATAAGTAACGTGTTGTACCATACAAGGACACATGATAGTTTCTGTGTATGTGAATATTAAGCATGGTGATCTTTAAATTGAGTTACTGCTAGTATTTTAATCCTTTACCTTTTTTTTTCTGCAGTTCCATTATAAACAATCTCGCTTATAGAAATGATAATAATATCTAACATTTGTTGAGTGTTATTATGTTATATGATATATACTATGTTGATATTGTTATGCTAGCTACCTGACTTAATGCTTACCACAACTCCATAATACTTGTATTATGACTGTTTATATGGTTTGATCATAAAATGTGCCCCATATGCTCATGTAGTTGAACATTTGGTCCCTGTGCGGTAGCACTGTTTGAGAAGGCTGTGGAAGCTTCAGCAGATAGGACAAAGCTAGAAGAATGAGGATGGTAGATCTTGAGGTTTACAATGTAACCATTTCATATGCCTTCTCTGCTTCTAGTTCCATTAAAATGTGAGGAGGTGAAAAGTCACAGCAGCGTCTCTTGCTGTCATGGAGCCCTCTGCTTCTATGGCTCTTTTACCACGATGGATTGCATCCTATCAAATCACAAGCTAAAATAAATGATTCTTCCCTTAAGTAGCTTGTCCACAATGTGATCATCTGAAAACAACCAATATAACTTTTGTCTAAATTAGGAGAACACAGCTTGAAGATAGATATTAACATCCTAATGTTAATAGTTATTAGAGGTAAGCTTTGAACTTAGAAGCCATTATCTTTTCCCTTATTTAGAGGTCAAAGAAAGAGGAGGAATCCATTTTAATAAGGCAAATGTGCTATAGGAAATAAAAAATGAAAAAAAAGAACCTGTTCCATAGGAAAAAAATGGAGATATGGCATACTAGATCTATCTAGTAGATCTCTTTGTCCTCAAAAGAACTAATGAGAACTTGGACCAGGTAAGCTCTGATGAAACCTTATTTCTGATATTTTCAAATGTAGAGAACTTGGATGCATGAACACTCAGTAGGACTTACCAGAGGCGCCATAATTTGATAACACACAGAGAGAAGACATTACTCTCACTTAGTCATAATTAGATTTGGAACATTATGGTGATTGTCAACTAAGTGAGGCTTTGAGGACTCATGCCTCAATAACTTTATACCTTGCATCTGATTCTTAGAAAGTTTTGAAATCCTTTCCAATGTGAAAATATATAGTGGACAAAATAAAAACCAAATCTGGTACCGTGGGAAAGAGAAACAGGAATAAACTAACGCATCAAGAGTGTGCATGTGTGAATTTGTTAGGTTTTCAACATTATCATAGTTCTAGAGTCAGTGATATTCAAAAACACTCCTGACTTAAATCCTTCTATTTTCAACCTTCTCATTCGAAATGTACCTTTTTATATTAAACTTATTGGTATACTTATCTAAATTCATACTTAGTTTTACATATTTGTCATAGTTTCCCCCTAATTTCTGTTGTAAATTCAAGTATGGAGATCTTCTATGTATTTCATGTTTTTAAAAAAAAATGAACAAATTTAAATACTTTAAAAGTTTTCAGCTTTTTCTCCAAACATATAGTAAGCGTTTAGAATTTCTACACTAGCCTCTAAATTAGAGAAGAAAAGAAGAAGAAAACAGTAATTTTGAGAAAGATTTCGTCTATTTAGACCAATAAAAGGGAAGCACATGAACACTTTCATCAGAAATAGGTAACATGTTATTATTTTTAAAAACCTCTAAGTAGTTTAAATAGAGACATATAAAGTACTCAAGGGTATTTTGGAAGTAAATCTATCATTATAACTGTGTATCTCTCTAAAAATCTCTACTGAGGAAAGAAAGATTTCTACAGAAAGAACAAAAAAATGAATTCTGAAACAAAAAACTTTGAAAGTTGAAAAGATATGACATTGTTGGCAGGGTCTGCTTGCTGATCTCAATAAGCCAGTTGTCTTGGTTATCCAGCTATATATTACTTGAGTAATAATTTTCTCCTGCTTTATTTTAAGTAAAGTAGATGTGGAAGAAATACAGAGAATTATTCCAGAGAGTAGAGCAAAAAGTGTAGAAAGTAGCATATCATCAAAATATTATAACTTCTAAAAAAAAGAGAAAAAAATTAGTTTGTTAAATGATATATATATATATATATCATATATATATATATATGAAAGAGAGGTGAATGAGCTGGATATTCAGAGGGGGCGGGGTACTGGTCCACATTAAGAAGATTTTTAGAGTTTCCTAATGTAGAAGTACTCTGATGAGATGGTCAAAGTCCTGTGGAGTGATGTGAAGGGATTGGATAATTCCTTGATTATCCAATGAGATGCTACTGCAAGGGTAATAGATTAGTTGGAAGTCTGTTTGAAAATAAAATCGCCAAGTTGTTTTTAAACCAAAAGTAAAAAGAGCAATGGTTTGAGCTTGTCTTAAACACACATCTGTAATCAATGAAGACTTCGATTTTTCATAAGTCACTAATCCTCTTGGGTATGGGTGTTGTCTGGAGACAGAATCACACTAGCGACATCAGGAAGAGTTAAGCAAACAGGTGAAATTTAAGTAGAAGAAAATGACTGCTCATAAATGTAGGCTAACTTGCTCCTTTCTAAATCTATCCCATTGTTCAAGGACTAGTTCTAGGGAGTGTCCCCAGAAGAATACCTCCCAAATGTTATCCTCTTTCTCTGTTCCTCTTCCCCCAAATCCCTCTATCCCATCCCCCCTGCTTCTATGAGGGTGTTCCTCCACCCACCCATCCACTCTGGAGTCCTTGCCCTGGCATTCCCCTACACTGGGTCATCGAGCCTTCACAGGACCAAGGGCCTCTCCTCCCATTGATACCCAACAAGTCCATCTTCTGCTACATATGCAGCTGGAACCATGGATTCCTCCATGTGTATTTTTTAGTTGTTGGTTTATTCCCTGGGTGCTGTGGTTGGTTGATATTGTTGTTCTTCCTATGGGGTTGCAAACTCCTTCAGCTCCTTCAGTCCTTTCTCTAAATCCTCCATTGGGGACCCCGTGCTCAGTCCAATGGTTGGCTGCTAGCATCTGCCTCTGTATTTTTCAGGCTCTGGCAGAGCCTCTCAGGAGACAGCTACGTCAGGCTCCTGTCAGCATGCACTTCTTGGCATCCACAATAGCGTGTGGGTTTGGTGACTGTATATGGGGTAGATCCCCAGGTGGGGCAGTCTCTTGATGGCCTTTCCTTCAGTCTCTGCTCCATACTTTATCTCCGTATTTCCTCCCATGAGTATTTTCTTCCCCCTTATAAGAAGGACCTAAGCATCCACACTTTGTTCTTTCTTCTTCTTGAGCTTCATGTGGTTTGTGAATTGTATCTTAGGTATTCTGAGCTTTTGGGTTAATATCCACTTATCAGTGAGTGCATACTATGTGTCTTCTTTTGTGATAGGGTTACCTCACTCAAGTTGATATTTTCTAGTTCCATCTTCTATTGGATGGAGGATTGGTAAAGATCTTTTCCCGGTCTGTTGGTTGTTGTTTTGTCCTATTAACAGTGTCCTTTGCCTTTCAGAAGTTTTGCAATTTCATGAGGTCCCATTTGTCTTTTGTTGATGTTCGAGCATAAGCCATTGGTGTTCTGTTCAGGAAATTTTCCCCTGTGCCCATGTGTTCAAGGCTCTTCCCCATTTTCTTTTCTATTAGTTTCAGTATATCTGGTTTTATGTGGAGGTCCTTGATCCACTTGGTCCTGAGCTTTGTACAAGGAGATAAGTATGGATCAATTTGCATTCTTCTACATGTTGACATCCAGTTGAACCAACACCATTTGTTGAAAATGCTGTCGTTTTAATTGGATGGTTTTAGCTCCTTTGTCAAAGATCAAGTGACCATAGGTGTGTGGGTTCATTTTTGGATCTTCAGTTCTATTCCACTGATCTACTTGTTATCTCTGTACAAATAACATACAGTTTTTATCACTATTGCCCTGTAATACAGCTTGAGGTCAGGGATGGTGATTCCCCAGGTGTTCTTTTATTGTTGAGAAGAGTTTTCCGCTCTCCTGGGTTTTTTGTTATTCCAAATGAATTTGAGAATTACTCTTTCTAAGTCTATGAAGAATTGAGTTAGAATTTTGATTGGGATTGCATTAAATCTGTAGATTACTTTTAGCAAGATGGCCATTTTTACTATATTAATCTTGCCAACCCACGGGCATGGGAGATCTTTCCATTTTCTGAGGTCTTCTTTGATTTCTTTTTTTAATTAATTAATTAATTTAATTATTTAAATCACACCATAATTTACTTATTCACACAGGGTTTATAAACACAAAAAGGCAGGATGTGGGGAAGGGAATGACACTGGAGCATAGGAGTTCAGGGGGAGTACGGATACCATTCAGAACAGAGATTTGAAGTTTTTGCCACATATATCTTTCACTTGCTTGGTTAGAGCCACACTAAGTTATTTTATATTATTTGTGACTATTGTGAAGGGTGTTATTTCCCTAATTTCTTTCTCAGCCTGTTCATCCTTTGAGTAGAGGAAGGCAACTGATTTGTTTGAGTTAATATTATATCCAGCCACTTTACTGAAGTTGTTTATCAGGTTTAAGAGTTCTCTGGTTCAATTTTTGGGGTCACTTAAATATACTATCATATCATCTGCAAATAGTGATATTTTGACTTCTTTCCAATTTGTACCCCTTTGCACTTCTTTTGTTGTCTAATTGCTCTGGCTAGGACTTCCAGTACTATATTGAATAGGTAGGAGAGAGTGGGCAGCTTGCCTAGTCCCTGTTTTTAGTTGGATTGCTTCAAGTTTCTCTCCATTTAGTTTGATGTTGGCTACTGATTTGTTGTATATTGCTTTTTACTATGTTTAGGTATGAGCTTTGAATTCCTGATCTTTCTAAGACTTTTACCATAAAGGGATATTGAATTTTGCCAAATACTTTCTCAGCATCTAATGAGATGATCAACCCCTTAGTTTCTTAACAGGTGGTAGGTGTTATGCTGTCCCAGGCACTATGATTGAAACGGACAATTTAAACATTTGTCATCTCACCTCTTTCTGAAAACAACCTAACCAAGATTTAAAATCCTAAACTCTGAGAATAGTGGTTTAAAATGCCTTGAGATCTATTTTTTTTTCTGATCACCATATTGCATTTTTTTTTCATTTTTACTCTTTCCTCATCAATAAGCTTAGCTCCTCAATGATGGTGATTCCACTAAATCTCTCTCTTCTAAACGCCCATCCTTCTTGTTGGGATATAATTAAGTTTCCAGGTTGCTTAGGAAACTAAACCTAGGCAGCAGCTGTCAGGGCTTTACAATGAGGTCCCATTCCAATTCAGTTCCTTTGTCAGAGGTTAAATGGACGGCACATAATATTCCAGTAGAAGCGCTATTTTAAAAAGGTGTGTTTAATTGTACTTAAAAATGTAATTTGCAACATTCAAGGAGTCACCTTTGTGAAAGTTGTTGAGGGAAAAGAAGACAGTGTTGCTGTTAGGACCACATATTCCAGGAGGTAACAAGCCATTGTGTCAGATGCAGGCAGCACTGGGGACCTGGCTGTGAAAGAGATGGGAGCTGTGTTTGCAGGACTGCCAGCATCTCTAGGCAGGCAAATGAAAACCACCTGCCAGAGCAATGATACCCAAGAGCCCTCCTCAGGCCAGGCAGGCCGAGTCAATTGTTCTTAGAAAATGAAGGAATAAAAGAGTTCAGTGTCATAGAAATTAAAATGGTTCGAATGATGAACAGCATAAGGATAATGGCTTCAGCTGTGTCGTTTTTTGCAGAGGTGTCAAGCTTTCATAGACACTTTTGCATGTTTTATAACCTTAATTAAAGATATTTATTAGAGGGTGAGTATTTATATCAAGTGGAAAAATTATAGCGTTTCTTTTTTAGTACATTAAAATTATTGACTGATGTTTTTACCACTTCTATACATGTACATCAATGCAATAACCAATAGCTGTTTATTGTATGCCAACAACGCAATATAAATGTCCAGGTGCAGAGTAACATAGTGGAAGAAGCCTAGGTATGTTTGTCACTAAAAGAACAAAGGGTAAATTCCTCAAGACACCTATGTCATCTCTGCTGAGACAGTTTCTTCACCCAAATAATAATTAAGAGTTGTGTATTTTTACATAGTAGGAATAATGTATTTTCTTTACAAAGAGTTTAAGAAGAACTATTAGTGAATAGGAAGGCGACCCAAGAGAGGGGGGAGGACAGAGAAGAATGGGCAATAATGGTATAAAAATGATCAAAACTATTTTACACACATACACACATCGATTGGATTACAATAAAATCCAGGATATTATACAATTAATACACAGCAATATGTCTTTTCTAGTAGAAAGTTTTATTTTTGCAAAGTATTATACTTAAGATGTATTGATTGTATTTACATATAGAAACTAGATAACATTTACCAAGTTAAATACCTAGCAAGTATTCTGCTCATTGTTTGGAAAATATATTATGTATATGACTGAAATGAGTTTTCCTGAACACCAATTTTTGGACTCAGTCTTTCTTATCTAAAGTTACCTATTTAACTCCTATATAGATAAAACAAAAACTCAGTCTCTCATTGAATTGGAAATTTGATGAGACTTACTATACAAGAAAGTACAGAGATAACATTTTATATATCTAAAGAACTCTGTTATTTCTACAGTTATGGTACAAGTACATATGTATATCGATCATATAAAATTTTCATTTTGGACAAAACAAAATATAATAAGATAAAACAAACCCTATCACATCAAAACTGGACAGGGCAAACCAAAGGGAAGGAAAAGAAGTCCAAGAGTGTTCACAAGAATCGAAGACCCACTTGTTCACACATTCAGGAATCCCATAAAAATGTGAAACTTAAAGTTATAATATATACACAGAGGACTTGGTAAAGACCTGTGCAGGCCCTGTGCTTGCTGCTTCAGTCTCTGTGTACTCATGTGAGCTTTGTTCAGTTGACTTATAGGGCCTTGTTCTCTTGATGTCTTCCATCCTCTCTGGTTCTTATATTCTTTCTGCTTTTCCTTCCATGGGGTTCCCTGAGCTTTGAGGGGAGGAATTTGATGGAGACAGCCCATTTAAAGCTGTGTGTTCCAAGGCCTCTCACTCTCTGCATCGTGTCTGACTGTGGGTCAGACATGTTTCCATTTACTGAATGAGGTAGTTTCCTGGATGCTGGCTGAGTAAGGCAATGAAATATGAGTATAGATAATATCACTAAGAATTTTATTGTTATGTTTTTATAGCAGTAATATTTGGTTTTACTAAGTCTCTGGGCTTTCTAGTCTCTCTCTGGTTGTTCATTTAAGCAGTATGTGATGGGGTTCTAGCTCATGGAGTTGGCCTTAATTCAAATCAGGTATTAGTTGGATACTACCACAAGCTTTGTGCCACCATTGCCCTAGCATATTTTTCAGGTGGATCAGATGGTAGATAAAAGAATTTGTGGTTATGTTGGTGTTTATGTTTTTCTTTTGGTAGCCTATAGAGTACCTTCAGAAAGTTGGGATTCAATATACCTCAAAATCTAGCTATAGCACTCTTGGTTGTATACCCAAAAGTTGCTTCATCCTACTACAGGGACACTCTATTCATTATAGCTAGAAACTGGAAAAAACCTAAATGTCCCCCAATAGAGTAATGGATAAAGAAAATGTGGTGCATTTGCATAATAGAGTATCTTTCAACTGTTTAAAAAATGACACTATGAAATTTGCAGGTAAATGGATGGAACTAGAAAGAAAAGACAAATGAATGCAACACCCTGAATGAGGGAATACAGACCCTGAAAAATAAATATAGGTTGTATACACACACACACACACACACATGCCAATGAATAAATGATAACCAAGCTATAATCCATAGACCAGAGAAATTAAGCATAGAGAAAGGGACTGGGTGTGGGTATGAATGTATATATCTCCCTGGGAGTAGCAAATAGAATAAATTTTATAGGTAGATAGAGGATAGGGGAATGGGGATGGAAGGATCATTGAGAAGGGACAGAGGAGATGGGGTTGAGGGATGGAAGATTGGGAAAGAGATTAGAATTGAGAGGCTTTGGGGGAACGATATGGGAACCTAGTGCAGTGGAAACTTCCTATAATATATGAAGGTGATCCCAATGAATTCTCTAAATAATTAGTGAGATGATGTCCCAACTGGCTATCTCTTGTCATGGAACAAAGCTTCCAGTGCCAGGACTGGGTTACAGCCAATTGAGTGTTGGCTGAAAGGGTTTCATGGAAATCTCCAAACAATTCAAGCTGTTGCCAAGACTATAGGTTGCTCTCAGCAAACTGATGGCATGTTCCCATTTCTAAAGACACCACCCACACAACTAATCGAACAGGGGGAGGTCAAGCTTGTGCCTACATTCTCGAGGCTTTGGTACAGACTTAGTTTTAAATATATGTGTGACAGTTTGGTTGTTATTGAAAATGTAAAGAGAAATAATTTTTCAAACTATAAATAACATTATTAATGATAGATTCCATTGCAATACTTCTCACTCAGGCAGATAAGTGATGTTAGGACCGTTATTTGAGGTATCACAACCCCAGAAATAAATTAAATTACAGAAATAAAATTGAACATTATTAATAGTTCCTTCTTGCCCCTGACACTAAGACACAGTATAAAGGAATCAGGGGTGGTCGGAGGAAACAAATTACTAATTTTCTTTATCTATCTATCTATCTATCTATCTATCTATCTATCTATCTATATCTATATATTTATATATCTATATAATAGTTGGGATATGGGAAGTACTAAGTTGAGATGAAGGAAATGATAAGAATGTGATGAACAGTGATGAGAGATAAAAGAATATGGAGGTGAGATGTTTCAACACATTTTCCAAGAATATATTATATGGGATGACTAGTGAGGTAGATACAGTCTTATGAATATCTAGGAATTCTGCATTCCAGGCAATGGGAATAGTTAGGTGAGGTCTAATGTATGAATGAACTATATATGTTCCAGAAAAGAATGTTCTGAGTAGTTAGAATGAGCAGGTAAGCTGAGGCAATGGGACTCCACAGACAAAAATGAGCAAGAACTAGAATGTTAGCAAGAGTGTAGAAGTAAGCAGATTTAAGTAAGAAATTTCCATATTATTCTGACGTCAAGAAGCAAACAATGAAATATTTGCCACTGTGTAAAAATATTTTAAGTTTAAGGGAATAAGGAAGTATGATACCAAAAAGAAGAATGGAGTTAAAAGTGCCTTGCAGAATGATAAATTTAGCAGTGATTTTATAATGTTGCTTCCTTCTAGCTGCTATCATTGGCTCTCAAAGAATTATGAGATAAATTATCAACTGAGAATAAGGGCTGAAAATGAATTTGGGGCGATCTGGGGGAAGAAGAGAGGAGCAATACACTTTTTGCATGAATACATGTAAGAAGAAGATCAATTTTGGTTAGATTTATCCAGGTTTTATGGTTATTAAGCTTGTGTGAACAGGTTAAAGGAGAATGAAGAATCGATGATGCTTCCAGGTGTTTGATTATGATTTGTGTCATAGAATAAACATGAAGGATGATGAATGAGTAAAGACATACATATGGATAGAAGTCTTTAGATGAGAGAGAAACTGTTTCACTGAAGTTATTAGAATGAGCTGTAAATAGAAGGTCGAGGAGGGAAGCAGAGAGAAAGAGAATTGAAATTAATGTCTCAAAAGCAGTGCAATTGGCCATAACGTGGAATTGAGTGAGTAAGAGGGGTGGAGAATGCATTCAAGGAAGTGACGAGTCAGAAGATTGGATGGACTGTTTTAATTAAGTGGTTATTGAAGCTATCAAACCTCAAGTTTGGATTAAGAGCAGAGAATATGATATGCCAGATGCTAAAATCAGTAAATTATTTCAGCTAAAGGGTATATAATTTAATTATATGAGCTTCAAATTATCTTGAGCATTTGTAAACAAACAAACAAACTAGAGGAGAGTGACTTTGCTAGAATATGTGGTTTTACAGTGAGTTCTCTGTATCCAATGTGTTCACTAAAGTACTAGAGTCTACCAGATGGCTATCCAAAACACTAACTTAGACCTAGGAATCAAAATAGTGAGTTGTGTAAGAAATGGGAGATTAGGTTGTTGTATGGAAGGTGAATACATAGAAATGGTGACATCAACTGATAAGAAGTGTAAGGCAAACTAACTTTTAGGAAAAGCAGAGAAGAAAGAACAGTAAGAGGGAATGAGAAACACATAGAAGAGGCATCCAAGTAGTGTAACAGAATTCAAGTGGGGATATATTTCAAGAGGGAAGCAGCCTCTGCTATGTCTAAGATTGTAAAATTTTCTACCAAGGTAACTGAAGAGTATTCTCTGTGTAAAGCAATAAGTGTTAGGATGGGGATGACTGTAGGAAAGTACGTATCTGTGGAACAGTGAAGCTACAAGTAACATTGCCTTGGTTTGGAGATAGACTTAAAGGCAAGAGATGCAGCTTAGGTAATGTAAATTATTCTTAAGAAAAATAGATGTGAAATCTTTAGGTGGAAGACAGAAGATATCCAAAAGGGAATAATGAGACTTAGATATGATTTGTAGTTATTGTTTTAAACAAAAGCCCTGTGCATGAATAAATTCTTGCATTTATATTTTCACGTTTTCATATGGTAGTGCATGCAGTAAAGTAATATTAAAGAAATATCTAACATCTATGCTTGATTACACATTTGTCAAGTGTAGTGAATGTATCCTATTCAACTTTGCTACCCAAATGTCTACCATCTTGCAGTATAGCCATGGGAAATAGCAGTTTTGAATTGGTTTCTACATTAAATGATGTTTTAGGAGACAGTAATGGAATTAAAATGAATCACAGAGAAAGAAAGGTTGAGAAATGTTATATAATGACAAGATAAAGAGCTTAATCATTGTGCTATGTTTGTCAAGGAAATAGACACCCCGAAAGAAAATTCAGAAAGACTCAAAGAAAATAACCCTGAAGTGACCTGCATAGAAGAGAACACCATGGTTAGAATAGCAGTTTAGAAGTCATTGGAGTGGGATGGTAGATTACATTAAAAGAAAACATTCAGCTATCTTCTAGAATTGGACTCTCTGTAACAACTGGAAAGAATTATTTAATATATCCCCATATGTATTATTATTTAACTATCTCTCAGTTCTATTAAAGGTGTCAAATAAAAGATAAGAGTTCATTTCACGGAAGTCTAAAACTTTCTAAGAGCAGAAAGAGTCAATAGCATCTGTGCTGTAACACAAGACATTTCCTATAGAAACTACTAAGAGAAACCACTCTGTTTCTATTGGAAATGCACAAGAAAATGGAAAATGGATCACTCTCTTTCTTAGGCTCAAATATTGGGTTGCAGAGTAACCCTGAGTTAAAAACACACTACTCCAAAGAAGCACAACAAAGAGAGAGAGAGCTATGCATTCTTTCCCCATAACGGCTTTGCCTAGACAGAAAGCACATCTTAGAAATAAACACAAATAATGAACAGTTCCACATCTTTCCTTAAAACAACCAACATTGGAACATACTGTAAAATAATTCACAGGTTAAAAAAAAGCATAATTGAAAACAATGGAGGTATTAGTGCAAAGCACATAATATATATGGGTTCTCACAGCTTTTGATAAAATACCAACAATCAAACTTCAGAACAATCAAAAGTTAATGAGAGGAATTTAAGAAAGATACAAGACAGACTTTACAGGAATCACAGTCAACTGGGGAATGGGAAGGGTATGTACGAAGAAGAGCTACAATCAGAGCAAGCAAGGTATGCTCCTGAAAACGAACAGTCAGAGTGGACTGTAGACAATATGAAAATATTTTCCAAGACACACACAGAACAATTGGCAGACATCAGAAGCCCAAGCATCCCTAGAAAACTAAATGTTTTCAACTCCGGTTGAAAAATGATCTCCTCAGATCAAGGGTACATACCTAGCAAACAAAATGAAAAATAAAATCACACACACTTTCTGTAATTTTACAGACTTGTACCTGCTGAAGCTGTGTTCTATTGGCAGCATTATCTATGGGAAAATACAACCTAATAATTGCTGCCTAATCAAATGGGAAAAGGTAAGCTCCCTAAAGTGAAAAAATGTTCCAAAGCTGTACATTCAAGGAAGAGCTAAACAATAAAAAACCAATATCTTACTAAGGATGATTAATCACAAACTTTAAACAACAGAAACATTTTTTTAAAAAATTTATGCTGACCTAGGTTCTACTCTGAAAAGAGATTACTAGAGTTGTACATTATGGCTGAGATATATTTCAGAACCAATTCAACCAACTCATTAAATAAATGAATAAATGACCAACTAAAATAAAGATTATCAGCCTGGCAGTGGTGGTGTACACCTTTAATCCCAGCACTTGGGAGACTGGATTTCTGAGTTTGAGGCCAGCCTGGTCTAGAGAGTGAGTTCCAGGGCAGTCAGGGCTATACAGAGAAACCCTGTCTTGAAAAACAACAAACAAACAAATAAACAAACAAAAGATTATCAACTGTGGGGTATTGAGAAGGAAATAAAGATTAAATAATAAATTATCTGAAATCTAGTATTTTAAACAAAACATACCATAAACCAACCAAACTAGAAAGTGTGACCATCATTTATAATTATGCTGAAAGGAGTACAGTGTACCATGTGTAGATAAAGGTGACATGCTAGCAATATTTACTTAGATAAAGAATTAATAAAGTAACAAACCTTTTTCTAGAACCAGATAGCAACTGTGAAATTGAGAAGAGTAACAACTGGGCCAGGGCTTCAGTAAGTGTGAGTACAAAGAAGAGGGAAGGGGAAATGAGAAGAAAGGGTACAGGGGAAATCTGTTCAAAGAAATACTAAGTGAAAACTTGCCAAAGTTGATGAAAAACATTCATTTGTACTTTGAAACCTCATAATGCTTCACATAGAATAAGTGCATCAGCATCTCTAACTAGACAAATTTCAATAAAAACACTGATAGCAAGAGACAAAGGAAAAAAATCCAGAATGCAGCAAGATACAAATGACAAGGGTAAGGAAGCCCAAGTGAGACGATTTTAACAGCAGATGTCTCATCAGAAACAATGGAAGTCAGAGGCAGTGGGATGACACCTTCAGAATAGTAAATGTGAAAATTGTCAACCAAAACTTTTTCCAGAAAAAAATTCACCTGTCAAAAATGAAGGCGGAATAAAGAAATTCCAAGATACATAAAAACTGAGAAGATTTGTTCTTTATAGACCTGTCTTAAAAGAAGGGGGCTCTTCAGGTTGAGTGTCAATGATATCAGACAGTACTTTCAATCCATCCCATGACAAACTCTATCATTAACATAAGTATGTAGGCAATTATAGAAGATAATGTAATTGATCAATTATCTAGTCAGAAAATCTATACAGAAACCAAGAACTTGTATTACGCTATAGACTAAATGGACCTGACAGGCATACGTGGAACACACCACCAGCACTAATAGAAAACACATTTCTATGAACACCTATTTGACATTATTCAGGTCCACTCACATGTGAAGCTACAAAACATATCTTTTTTAATTTATAAAGATTAAACTATATAAAATATTTTAATGACTATGGTATGAGACTAGAAATCAGTAACAACTGGTGTATCAGAAGAATTGAAGAGGGAAAGCATTGTGTTGGTAGGCAATCAAGAACATAGAGAATACAAGAAACAAGATTTTGAGAGGGAAGTTTATAATAAGAAATGGTGATATTAAGAGAAAGAGAATAGGGGTTAGGCTCCTGGCTTCGTCAGTAAATTACTTTGGTTTTTATCGTAAGGTCTGAGTTTAATCCTCAGAACACATGTTATAAATAAAAACACCAAATAAAACTACCTATAATTCCAACACTTTGAAAAATTAAGACTTGTGGACCCCAGGGCCTTTCTGATCAGCGAGTATAGTCTAACCAGCAATAGCTAGGACACTGAAATGTCCTGCCTTTAAAAAGAAACAAAGGGTATCTGAGGAATGACACTCAACATTGCCTTCCTGCCTCTTCCTACACATGTATACAGAGGATGCACACCATCACATGCACACGAACAGAAACACACACACACCAGAGAGAGAGAGAGAGAGAGAGAGGGCAGAAGATAAAAAGCAAGCTTTCACACAGTCTAATGAGACAACTCAAGAAACTAAGAAAACAAGAGAAATCTAGGCCCAAATTTAACATGATTGAGAAGCAATAAATTAAGCATTAAAGAAATGAGAAAAATCTTAACAAATGATCCTAAATTTAAAGGATGCCAGTATAACTATGAGCTACTTCACTATAATGAATAATTATACACTACTAGAAAACATGTCTAGAAGAAATAGACACACATACAAATGAAGAAGACTGAATGATTAACAATAAGTTAGAAGACTGAGTCATAAAATGTCTGAGAAAAGCCATAAACCAATGACCTAGAGGATGAATTCTACTAAGCATTTGCATAATTAATGATAATCTTAAAATCTCACACAGGAATTAAAAAAGAGGACGTTCTAAGGCTCCTCTTAAGAGGACAGTATTATCATTATACCAAAGCCAGATAAAGATATTGATAGAAATGATAATTACCACTCAATGTCCTTAATGAACAGGAATGTAAAAGTCCTAAGCAAAACTATTGAGTTAAGTGCAATACAATGTTAAGAAGATCAAATTCTATAATTCGGTGTGTGTTTTATTCTTTATAGGCAAAGATGGTTTAATATAATCTAATTAATCACTGTGTGACATCCTGTTACTGAACAGAGGATAAAAATAACATGATAATCTCAATGGATATATCAAAAGTGTATGTTAAAAGTTATCATCCATTTATATACTTTCAGGCTCTTACAATATTGAAGAACTTCACCTCAACATGATAAAGGTTACATATGACAAGTCCACATTTTATAATGACAACTATGAAAGGATGTAAGATAAGGAGTTTTAATATAATATTTTATTAATTTTTGAGAATTTAATATTGTATATTTTTACTGATACAAACTCTTCCACCTGGTTCTTCTCACATACACCTCCACTTTCCTTACATTCTAAATTTCATACCCCTTTCTTCTTTTTAATAATTCACCTACCTCAGTTTATGCTGAACATCCACTCCCAGGTGGAGGGGGGCAATACTGGAGGATGGTTGACCTACCAGAGAGAGTCACACTGGTTTTTTTTCCTTTTATGGAAAATAGCTTTTTTTATTCACATAATTTATTCATATTAAGGTTTTCCCTCCCTCTTCTCCTCCTTTTTTTTAATTGGTTATTTTATTTACATTTCAGATGTTATCCCCTTACCCCATTTCCCCCTCCCACCCAGGAACCCCCTATCCTATCCCCCCTCCTCCTGCTTCTATAAGGATATGCCCCCATCTACTCCCCCAACTCCCACCTCCCCACCCCGAATTCCCCCACACACATGAAGGCGTCCTAGCCTTCATGGGACCAAGGATCTCCTCTCCCACCTATGCTTGACAAGGCCATCCTCCCCTACATATACAGCTGGAGCCATGGTTCCCTCCCTAGGTGCTCCCAGGCTGGTGGTTTAGTCCCTGGGGGCTCTGGTTGGTTGGTATTGTTGCTCTCCTCATGGGGTCCAAACCCTTTCAACTCCTTCAGTCTTCACTCAAACTCCTCCATTGGGAACCCCATGATCAGTTCAATGGTTAGCTGTGAGCATCTGCCTCTGAATATTCAGACTCCTGCAGACCTCTAAGGACCTCTTCTCCTCTTATTTCTCCCTACTCGCTTCCCATCTGGATCCACCCCTCTAATGAGGAAAAAAGTAGGCTTCTAAGGATTAATAATAAAGTAAGATAAAACAAAAACCAATACATTGGAATAGGACAAAACAAACAGAAGGAAGAGAAGCCAAGAAAAGGCATAAGAAACATATAAATGCAGACTGACTTGTTCACACACAGAGGAATTCCATGAAAACACTAATCTAGAAGCCACAATATAAACACAAAGGACATGCTGTTTGTTTCCTCTTTTGCAAGATTTTCTGAACCCTGACTGGGGGAGATTCAGTGGAGTATCCTTTTTAGGGCTTAGTGTTCCAAGGACTCTTATTCTCTGCATTATGCCTGGCAATGGGAAGCTTCTCTGCTGAGAACCAAGTAAGGGACCAATCTATGAGTATAGCAGAATATCAGGGATCATTTTATAGCTACTTTTTAGAGCAGTAGTATTTGACTTAAACAACTGTTTCTTGCCCAGAAGCCAATAAATGTCAATAGCTCCTCAGCTAGAGGTGGGGGCTCACATCTTCACGTTAAAGTGTTGATTGACCAAGCCCACACTGTTCTCTACTGCTACATCTGCTCCTGTCTCTTTCCATTCTCATACCCATTCAAGTCCCTCTTAATATTACATTTCTGAAAGCCCAGACACTACCTGCCTAAGGACTGCCTCCTTTTACTATACCATTTAATATAAGTTAAACTTGCTTCTAAATTTCATCCTGTGCCAGTCAAATGACTGATCAATTAAAAAATAGAAAAAAAAAAAAAAAGACAACACATTCTGGTTGGGGATGTGGGAAATAGAAAACTCTCTTGCACTGTTGGAAGGATAGTAAATGGCTGTAGCCACTCACGAGATTAGTATGATAGTTCATCAAAATCTAGAAATAGGTCTACTATTTAACAGAGCTACACCACTTCTGGTCCTAAGAACAAACAGTTTAGGGCTGCAAACAGCTATGTATCAAAGTATGTGTATGTGGAGATGCATGTGTATGTATGAACATCTGTGGCACATTGGTGGTGATCAGAGGATAACACAAAGGAGTCAGTTTTCTCCTAACACCATGTAGGTTCTGGAGACTGGACTCAGGCTATCAAGTTTGGCAGCAAGTATCTTTACCCACTGAGATCTCATCAGCCAGAATATGCCTCTATGGCTTTAACTTAGACCATTACTTCTTAGACCAAAGGGAAAAAATATCAAAAGAAAACCTGGATACACTGGATTGCATCAAAATTCCAGTTTGTGCTACATAGGGGCACTCTTGATAAAGTGAAATGGCAATCCTCAGAACAGGAAGATTTATTTCCAAGTTGTATACTGATAAGTTTCTGACAGACATACGAAATACATAAAGAATTCACTGAATTCAATGATATCAAACAATCTGATTTCAAATATACAAAGGATTTGAGCAGATACTTCTACGGTGTTACACAAATGACTAATGTCATATAACAGAGATATACAGATATCTTCAGAGAAATGCAACTCATACCAGAATGAGGCATCACTTCATATACATCAGGATGTTTATTATTAATAAACATACACAAAACAAAGACTATGAACTTACTGATGCTCCTAAGGGCGGGTAGAAATTGATACTGTCATAGACTATTATTGGAAATATAATTTAGCTATTGGGAATTACTTTGGCAGTTTCTGAAAACTTTAAAATGGTTACCACATGGCTTAAGTTTGCATGTCTACTTGACTGAGCCAGGGATGTATGTTATCTGGTAAACATTATTTTTAGGTGTGTCTGAGAAGGTGATTATTTGTTGAATTGTTGAATCGAGTGAAAGAGTTCCTTCCTGTTGTAGGTTTGTAGCATCTACCCTATAGAGAATCCGAGCTTTCCCAGTGTGGGTGTGCACTGTCCACCATTAGGCATCTGAGAGAGAAGAAAGTCAAAGGAAGTTGGGTTGTGTCTGTCTCACCACATAATAAATTTATTGACCAATTGTCCTTCCCTTTTCCTTTAGATGTTATGTTTACCATTAGTGATCTGATTCCCAGGACCTCGAATTTATTTTAAAATTAATGCTCTATTTCATAAGACTTCTTGATTCTTTAAATTGCAAGTGACAGATTGTGGACTGTCTCAGCCTCTAGATGAGTCAAGTAGTTATCTGAAATTTCAACACACACACACACACACACACACACACACACACACACACACACGCACACACCACACAGTGTTGCTCCAAACATAGAAAACTTCTGAGAAAAACCTAAGAATGAACCCAGCAATATAATTTCTCAGATTGACAGTCATGTGTGTAACTTGAATGCATCAGCTGTGTTTCGAAGCAAAGACTCACGCCCTGAAGTTGCAGGGATGAGAGCAATGAAATTGAAATAGAAACTTTCACTTTGCAATTAGATAAATTACAAAGCCAAACCTCCAGTACTGTAATATGTTTACTGTTAAGAAGGGAACTGACTGGAGGAGGATTGGATGCTAAAGTTGGGATATAAATGTAGAAGGAGCCCTCTAGAAGCTAGAGTTAACCAAGCCCTCATGCATTTCTTCTCAAGTGAAAAGGTCTCTACACCAGCAGTAGTTTTAAGTCTTTCAATCAGCACTTTGAGAAGAAATTAATGCTCCCCATCCAAATGCTATAATATAAAACACTTCTCTTAGGTTCTAACTCCCTCCCCCCATTACCCTAGTGTTCAAGTCTCATTGGCAACTGGTAGTGAAGGACATGTATGATATAATTGTGTCCTAAAGATCAAAAGAGAAAATCCAAAATTTCCAATTTGTGCACAAGGAAATCTAAAGATAACTGTAGAAGAATAATCACATCAAAGTGAGAGGCAGGAAGCAGAGAGCCCAGGTCAGAGTCAGGGCTGGTCAGAATCCTTTGAAGCCACACCCTTAGTGACTGACTTCTGCCAGTCGTGCCTTCCACTTTAATGCATCCACAACCTCCCTAAATGACACCATCCGTTGAGAACTTACTGTTCCAAATTATAGTTCTATGAGGGAAATGTCACATTTCAACCTTAATGCCCTTAAATAAAGAAGTGATCAGATACAGTGCAAGAAGGACCTTGAATGAATAACGGAAGATTCTTATTGTTGATTTCTTGCCCTAAAACATCTCAAGGGGACCTCTCAGTGCTTTTGCAGAGTAACTCTATGTTAAGTATCCAGAAGTAATTATAACTTTCAAGGACTACTCTTGGATTTGATAGTAATTCTAGGAGACTCGAAATGCTATTGGACCTCCATGTAAAGAAAGGAATTATGAAGTTCAGGTGATCAAGAGATTTTTTTCTTTTTAAATCTCTATCTATCTCAAGAAGTTCTATTGGGTGACCTATTCAATCACAAGTTTCTTCCTCTGTTTATGAGTATATGGAGTAATATAGAGAGAATGCCAGAATTTCCAAAATGTTTCTCTGATCAGTGAAGGAAGCACCATTCTAGGAATGGAAGCTATTATAACAGCCTAACTCCAAGAAATCGATAGAATGCCCAATTCCTGTGAGGACTGCTGTGATTCGTGCCACTGCTAAGAATTTCAAAGATTCAGACATAAATGTATCCATATCCATCTTCAGGTCTCCTATTTGGCTTGTGCAGAAGAACAGCTGACCTTGGAAAATGACAGTGAGTTTTCAAAAACATAATGGGGCAGTGACTCTAGGACACAGTTTTCTGTACAAGATATGGCTTCATCTTTTGAGCGATTTAATGCATATTATTGTACCTGGCAGGAAATTATGAGTCTGGCAAATGAGCTTTGTGTTTTTGAGCTACTTGCTTGTGAACACTCTGAGAAGCGATTTGCTCTCAGGTGGCGAAGCCAGCAATTTACCTCTACTCTTCTGCCACAGTGGGATATCAGCTCTGTAGACCAATGTCATCAATTACGTTGCAGGAACTCTGACTATCTCTCCTGTCAGACAACAGATCACACTGATTCATTAGATTTATGATATTATTCTCATTAGACACAGTGAGCATGAGGGAACTAGTGTTCTGAACTTATACCTGAGGTGCTTGTATTCAAGATGATAAAGAAATTAATTCAAAATCCAAACACATTCTCACTGACATTTTTTTTAGGGTTCCAATTGTGTGAGGTCTATCATTTTTAAATTAAGACATAAGATGTTTATTAGTTTGTTTGTTTTTCAGATCCTTTCACCTCTTCAACCAGCAAACTGGTAAAATGCTTCCCTAAATACATAGGGATTTATAGGAATGTATTTACCATTTGACTATACAGGTCTGTGTCTATGAAGGTCCAGAACAAGAAAAACTGAAGCCTAGTCCATTGTGGAAGCTCCTCTGCTGCTGGAGCTGCAGGAGCTCAGTGACCGAGGACTGCTGGGTCACTGATTCAAATCCTGTAGGAAAGTTCATGTGTACCTATAACTGTGAAGTATCTGACCCAAACTGCACAGTAACAGCACAGGAAGTGGGATATGTGGGATTGTGGATAAGCTAACTGTGGGAGAAAAATAAGCTACATACCATCACTATTATTTACTCTCCCTACTGGCTTTGTATGCTCATGATATCTATATCAGTAGTAGATAGGAAGAGAAGGTATATAACCAACTAACAGATAGTCCAAACTGATATACAGACATTCTCAGAGAGTGATAACCTATATTATTATAATTTCTTCCTGGACCATTTCAGACAAGCAGTGGCAATGTGAATTCCTTGAGTTGTGTAGTATGTTTGGCAATACATGACTTTGTTGACTTATAATACAAAATGGTCAGATGTGTAATTACATAAGATTTGACAAGATCATCAGAAATTTGGAAACAAGGCAAAACTTAGAAATTTACTAAAAAGTATACTTATACAAAAGGTATATGGAGAGACTTTGCCTGCACAAGAAACACGAAACTATGTAAAAGGCATAATAGTCAATTCAAGAGAATGGTTCATTCTGAAGATATCATTATATATATATATTTTGCTTTGCCTAGACACCTCTCACATTGATCAATGAGCTCATGAGAGCATTGAACATGACAGCAGTGATATAAATTATACAACATGAATTTCCATTCTTTGACTTGGTTATAGGCAAAAGCGGTCAGACTGACGATATCTTGACCTCGGGTAGAATCACTCCTGAAGGGTGGGCTAGCAGTTCATTTTTCCACACTAGGAAGAATCACAAATGTGAAACATACTACATATCACTATCTTAGATAATTATACATCTGATCACATCTTATCAAGACAAGCAAACAGCATTGTACATTCCTAAATGTTCTGCCCAATGCACAGCATTTACAAGGCCCTTGTGGGATGATCCAACCACTCATCAGCCTTTAGGTAGGTGTATATGTAGATATTACAACCAACTACATTTATGGATGTCAAAGGCAGAAAGCTCAGGGATGCAAATAAACTGATGTTGTCCTGGAGCTGCCTTGGGAGTGATGAGAATGTTCTAGACATTGTTGTGATAGCATTACATAAAAATACTACATTGTAGATTGTAATGGGTAACTTTTATACAATATAAATCATATCTCAATGATGTTTAAAAGTAGGTCAGTGGTTAAAATATCCCATGGGGGAAAGAAGAGATGAAGTATGTAAGACATTATTAAAGAAGGGCAATTAATAAATCTATAGACAATAACAAGCAGAAAAATAGATAGGAGATTGTTGGAATTTGTGTGGGGTGTGTGTGTGTGTGTGTGTGTGTGTGTGTTTGACAAAGTCCAAATCTCCCTATGCTGATGTCACCATTTTGCTTAATGAGTAAATAAATGAATGCTTTGAGCCAGAGGTCAATGGGATCCAAACACTGCTGTAAAAAGACTGATTTAGGCGTGGTAGGATTTTTAGTTTAGATAGACACCATTCTTACAGTTTAAAATGCTGTCATTATATGCAAATATTATTTCTCATTCTTTTTGTCACTACAACCTTCTACAGTTACCAAGCTAACTACTTTGCCATTTCTCACTGTTAAACAGTGTATATCTTTTGTAATTCAATTCATCCCTACTACAAGTCACTCTTCTCTGGCCTCTACTCTTAGGCTCAGTTTGACATACATTTTTCTAGAAATATCCTTGATCACATCCTGTATATTCTCATCCTTTCTCTGTATTCCCCTTTCAACATATACAAATTTGGTATCTATTGATATATTCCATTGCATATAACTCTTGTTATGCGTCTTTGTATACTATGTATAACACAAACATTTTCCTCATACAAACTGATGGTAGATGGTGACAATTTTACTTTTGTTGACTTTGTCTTAAATAACTGCAACACATGATTTGGTATTTAAAAATTATTCAAAATGTTCTATGTCACAAAATACTCATATTTGCTTGATATACTATTATTTATAGACCAAATGTGTGCCATCAAATTTCATATGTTAAAATAAACCCTCAATATGATAGCATTGAGAGGCAGCCTTTGGGAAGTAAGTAAGGTGTCAGTCAGGGTAGAACTTTTGAGAACAAAATTTAAAATGAGGAAGGAAAACTGTAGTGAGAGGTGCAGGGTTTGAGACAAAGGTAAGAGTTAGAGAGCCTGTTTAGCTTTGTGCAGTCTTGGGTTGATCAACACAAAGAGACAGGATCTGGGGATGAGAATTGTTCTCTGTGCTTTTTATATCTCTACACCTATGAGGATGTAACACAAAGACAGCTATCTGAAAACCAGGAACAGGCCCTTCACTACTCACTGGACTGGGTTCCTCAATTCTTAAACCTTGTTCTTCCCAGCCTCCAGATCTGGGATAAGTAAATGCTTGGGGCATAAACTGCTTAGTCTTGAGTATTCTGTTAGAGCTACCTGACTAGGATGCTTCCCTTCAGATCATTTGGACATATTTAACTTTACTATGAAAACCTGAATGGCTCTAACCTCAATATTCAGAGTGCATGACGCAGTATATACTTTGCAGATGGTCCTATTGTCACAGTAATATTATACAACCCATCTTTCTCACTAGTGTTTTCTCTTTCTGACGTCTTATGCCTCACACTAGCACCCAGTCACAATGACATTGCAACAACTTGGCTGTCTGGGCAAATTGTCATCATTGTGACTTCACTGTAGATATGAAAAACAGCTGTGTTAGACAGACGGACAGTCTCACTCAACATCTTGTTTGGGAGGGGTCTGCCACAGCTTCTCAGTCAAGTCTTGATCACATTCAGAAGAGTTTTGTTTTTCAACTTGCTGTAAGGAATAAAAACTTTCAGTGACTAGGAAGAATGTTCATCATAGTCTTTGACTCTACATACACAATGTTCATAGATGGTTTTACTGACATTTAGGACAACCAGACACACCAAATCTCATTGCCCTCTTGTCTTTTTGACCAAGTGATGAAGAGTGAAATGATTTTTAAAAAGTCTCTAATTTAATGTGGATAACAATTTTGCTGGTGAGATTTTGGTTTACTTAAAGAGATGTATTCACCTTAAATGCAGAAGACTTTGACTCATTTAAAATTCTGACTTCTACAAGATAGATCTTTTCACCTCCCAGAGTGTGAATTTGGAGAGCTTTGATTACAGTTGCCTTAACAAAAATTTTAAGAAGCATTTATGAAGATTAAGTGAACTAAACTTAGAAAATTGACTTAGAAATTAAAAATATTATACAGATAAGGTTAGCACTATTATAAGATTAAAAGTGTCAAATAGATATTTCAGAGTAAAAGAAAATCTAAAAATAAATGAGTTATGCTTAAAAGAAGCTTTGAAAAATGTTAATCTTTATTTTGGCTCATGAGATAAATTGTTATATAAGCACCCAAACTTAAATATTACATTAAAATGAATGCCTCAGCATGCATTGAAAAGTTCAGAAGGGTGGGTCATTTTGAGTGAAATTAAATATATTTAAGTGGGCTAGATTTTTGAATTAGAAGTAAATGTGAAGAGGATTCTGGGGATAACTAGAAGAAAACCTTATCATAAATGTAACACAGGAGTGGAAACCTATGAAATTATTATTCTAAGGAAGAGCCAAATGGCACAACTGGAAATCAGCAGAACTCAACTGATAGTAATGGAAACCTGGGGTATTGTATGAGCTTGCAAAGTATGGTTCTGTTTTCTATAGCAGATGGCATGCCTCAGATATTTATCTTATGATCTAGCATATATAGAAATGAGTAGTAGGACACACATCAAAAGCAAAAGTTAGGCAGGTTCTTGAACTCACCAAGAAATTGAAAACTATATCAAGACAAGACCTCAATCATGGATTATCAGGATTGGGGATCTAGTTGTGGAATTTGAACTCATAATAGACAATGGCTCCCCAGAATAAGACAAGAGTCCAGCCACATATATTTTGGAGTAAAAGCAAGACTACTAGTATTAATGATTCAATCTGTGCAATTTTATTGGTACTTGACACATGACGAATATTGGTTTGAGACATATAGACAGGCCTTTTGTGATGAGACATGACAATTCAAAAGAGATGCGTCAGGTAGATGAGGGATACATCAACAAAATGTAGTTAGTGCATCTGTAAGTCTTTGTAAAAGATTTACTATAGTTATTTTATATGTACATTGGTGCACACAGAGAGGCTAGAAGTGGACACTGGACCCTCATAGCTAGAGCTGGAAGAGCTTTAGAAGAGCTTACAGGATGTTAGAGTTTACAAGTGTTTGGTAGATGTTTGGATTGTGACATTGGTGCTGGGTTATGAATACTGGTCCTCAGGATACACAAGTACTCTTAACTGCCAGCTCATCTCTCTTGTCCAGTTCATATATTATTCTTATCTGAAATAATGATCTGGGATAGTCTTAGCAGAAAGAGGACAAATCAGAATAAAAGCCTGTAAGATTAAGAACAAAAGAAGTTTATTCTCCTCTAGGAAAGTCTGATTCTTGGTGGATGTTATATTTTTCAAATCTCCTTTTCTTACTTAACTTCATTCTTCTGTGGAAATAGCTGTGATTCAAAGTGAATATAGGTCTATGTCTTCCACTCGTCGTAAGAATCAAATTCAATATGAAGTTCAGTCATACAGCTTCACTGTGCCACATACTCCAAAGAAAACTGCCTGGTGATTGTGCAATTGTACAGAAATAACTTGGTGAATTTCTGAAATGATGAACTCAGAACACTTCCAAAGTTTAACAATGTACAATATGTCATGCTTTGAAAGTCTCCCTTCCTGCTGCCATATTCAGGGCATTTTCATATTTCCTCTAAGGAAATCTTTCCTTTCTCACACAAAGAAAAAATACGTACTAAGTGGAAGTACACAAAATAAATTATAACAAGAAGATCCCCTCATGCTATTGGTAACCAATACTGGAAAATATGTATTCCCTTGAGGGCTTATTTTAAGGGTACTGGTATGGCTCAGTTTCAGCATGGAGGCTTCTGGAATAGATTGACCCATTATGTTAGTAATTTCTGGAAATATAAATATTCTCTATGTAAATATTTTAGTTCAACTGATTTCTCTTGAATCTTTTCTAACAACACTAGCATTGAAGAAAGAAGAGGATAAAAATATGAATCTCTCCTTACTTTACATAACTTGTTAGCTGCTTATGACAAAGGGACTTCAAACTTATTTTTCTTTCAGATAAAATTACTGCTATGAAACATTGTCATCTTGGAGACCAAGATTCAGTGTTGACATTTCTTCTTTCTTGATATTTATGCTATAAACCAGTGATTGCACAGGTTACAGTAGTATATATTTCAGCATTGATTTTTTTTTAAAATTATTTTATTTATTTATATTCCAGCCATTGCCCCGCCTACCTGTCCATCCCTCTCACATTTTCTAATCCCCCTTCCTCCTCCCCTTCCCTCTGAGAGGGTATTCCCCGCCACCACTACGTATGCCCCTTCCCTGGGGCCTCAAGTCTCTCTAGGATTAGATACATCTTCTCCCATTGAGGCCAGACCAGGCAGTCCTCTGCTACATATTTGCTGGGGCCTTGGACCAGCCTGAGTATGCTATCTGGTTGGTGGCTCAGTCTCTGGGAACTCCTAAGGGGTCCGGTTAGTTGAGACTGCTGGTCTTCCATGGGTTCACCCTCCCCTTCAGCTTCTTCAATCCTTCTGCTAATTCAACCATAGAGGTCCCTGACTTCAGTCTAATAGTTGGGTGTTAAGTATCCGTTTCTGTCTAAGTCAGCTATTGGTAGGGCCTCTCAGAGGACAGCCATGCTAGGCTCCTTTCTGTAAGCACATCATAGCATCAGTAATAGTGTCAGGCTTTGGTGCCCTGCCCCATCATGAGATGGATCCCAATTTGAGCCAGTCACTGCACCTCCTTTCCTTCAAATCTCTTCTCCACTTTTGTCCCTGCAGGTCTTTTAGATAGGAAAAATTCCATGTCAAAAATGTTAAATATGGGTGGCAACCCGTCCCTCCACTTGAAGCCCTATCTATTTACTGGAGGTGAACTCTTTGAGATCCCTCTCCCTACTGTTGGGCAGTTTGGTTAAGGTCACCCCCATTGAGTCCTGAGAGTCTACCACCTCCTAGGTCTCTGATACTTTCTAGAGGGTCCCTCCCATCTCCCACCACCAGAAGATGCATAGTTCTATTCATTCTCCTGGCCCTCTGGGCTTCTCTCCTGTTCCCGGTCCCCATACCTCATCCTGTTCCCCTTTTCCCTTCCTCCTTCTCCTCTCTCCCACACAGGTTCCTTCTTCCCTCTGCCTCCATGATTATTTTGCTTCTTCTTCTAAGTGGAATTGAAGCATCCTCACTTGGGCCTTTTTGCTTCTTAAATTTCTTATGGTCTGTGGGTTGTATCCAAGGTTATTCTGTACTTTTTTGGCTAATATTCACTTATCAGTGAGTATATTCCATTCATATGCTTTGGGTCTGGGTTACCTCACTCAGGATATTTTCTAGTTCTATCCATTTGCCTGCAGAATTCATGATGCCCTCCTCATTTTTAATAGTTCAGTATGTTTTTTTGATGAATTTATATACATATTTAAAAATCAATATCCAATCAAGATTTACAGATAGATAATTTTATTCTACATACCTAGGACTGAGATTGGCTTACACAAGTAGTAGAAATCTTAAATCCCCTTGATAGCAATGCATAAAATGCAGAGAAATATTATCTTTAATCAAGGCATACTTTGGCTTTCCAGAACTTACTGAACCTAAACCTGAAAGACTGCACCCTTTTACAATTCTCTCCCTGTGGCCTACTTCATGGTAAATACCATTAAAAAAATCTGCAATGTAGAAATTCATTAACCATTGGAGTGTTTTATGTAGTATTATTGCTGCACATCTACCAAAACCTAAATAAAATATCAGTTAAAAAATCCTGCAGAAAAAGTCACAACAAGTGATGTTAACAATGAATCGAATGGCTTCAGAGAGTCAGCCAAATAAAGAAAGAAGAAAAACTCTAATTATCTTACAGTTTCGTCTCATAGTTCAGCTCTTGGTAGGTTACATGGGGCCAAACTCATATACTTATACAGCTCTTATTTCCAGTGATTTAAAAATGTGTCATTTTATGGATAAACATGAATGTTTTGAGTACATGTAATAGTTGAGCAATGTATCTTTGAAATGGAATCTTTGGTTGTGAGCCTAGTATTTAATAGCTATTTCTCTAGCCAGGAATAAGGATATTTTTAAATAAAAAAATCAAAACTGTAAAATTAATTGTGGCAACTGGTGAAGTCTTAATAAAATACTTGTACTTATTCTAAATAAATGTAGATATTATAAATAACATGCATATGCTGACAAATCACTTTATTGTTCCAAACATTTTTTTTTTGAGACATCTTACTGTATAGCCCTGGTAGAACTAAAACTAGCTTTGTAGATAAGGCTGTCTTGAACTAACAAAGATCAGCCTGCCTCTACCTCCCTGAGTTCAAGGATTTCAGGTTATGCCACCACACCATCTTGTTAAAAACTTTTAATGTTCTGGAAAAGCTTAGAATATTTCTATTCTTTTTAAAAATTGCTTGAGATTTTCATATGTGCATATAATGTGTTTTGATCAAATCTTTCTCCATTCTCCCCACCACACCCCTATACCTCTCCTACCACTTTTAAAACCTAATTTCAGGTGATTTTTAAAACCCATTTAGTCCAGCCGATATGTTTATAATGTAGAATCTATTGGAGCATGACTATCCTTGTAGGGAATGCCTTCTTGAAGAAAACTAATTTTTTTTACTAGCCTAATGGTAACCAACTGCCAATTATCTCAGCTGTCAGCAGGGCTTCATGAGTCCCTCCTCCATCCATGATGAGATTTTGAGTATGATCTCATGGTAAGGTTTGGTATGCTCCTGCAACCATGGAGAGTTCTCACACAAGATGTCTCTACTATGTCCAGAAAATGCTGTTTTGTAGATATCCACTGCCTCCAGCACTTTCAATCTTTCTACTTGCATTTACAGAGTGATTCATGAGCCTTGGAATCAAAGGTGTTATATTTATGCCTTATTTGTTGCTAAATAACACCCCATACGTCTTATTCTCTGCGTGTTGAACAGTTATGGGTCTCTATATTACTCATCAAATACTGTAAAAAAAAATTAAGAAGAGGAAGGAAGAGGAGGATGACAAGGAGGAGAATGAGGAGGAGGAGGAGGAAAAGGAGGAGAAGAAGAAGAGGAAGAGGAAGAAGAAAAGAGGAAGAGGAAGAGGAAAAGAAAAGAGGAAGCAGAGTGGAAGCAGAAGCAGAAGCAAAGCAGAAGCAGAAGCTCTTCTTAATGTTGAAAGACATACTAATTTATGGTTTTAAAAGTAAAAACTTAAGAGGTGGTTGATCACTATATCCATTTATCAATTAATAGTGTCAGGTTCTCCTTGAAGCCCTATGGCCTACCCAACCATTCAGTTTATGATACGAGGCATGAACTCCATCCTGAGGAATGGACCTTAAATTTAACCAGAAAGAAGTTGGTTATTTTTGTAATATCTGTGCCACTATTGCATCAGAGTCATGTTTTCCCAAGAGTGTAATTACCGTAGTTCACAGCTTTCACAGATTATGGATTATATTTTTCAACTGGTAGTATGCACACAACATTCTAGCACTATAAAAGCTATCCAGTAGGAAGAAACGCTTCCCAGTTAGTATCTGCTTGATTTGTCCATGACTTGGAACTCAAGTGTATGATATCTTCTGAAATGAGGTATTACTATCAAGTTCTGAATGGTAACTAAGAACAACGACATAACTCATAATGTTTGGGGAGTGGTCTATGAATCCCCACTTACCAATAATTTGAAAAAAGATATATGGGAAAGACATTGTCCTTACTCCATCATTATAGAGTTACTCTTTAAATTTCATATATATGGTGTATATGGAATATATATAGTTTTAGAAATTTTCTACAGTAGTATATTTTTACAGGGCATTTTCAAAGGTCTTTAGTGTCTGTTATCCTTCCCCATGCTTACTTTTTCTATATCTGTCCTGCTATTACACACCCATTTATCCCGTCATGCCCAATTATTCTACTTTAATTATTTATACCAATGCATTCTATACCTCTTTCCTTCCCTTATTTCCACTTCCCATAGCAAGTAACCAGTTTTCTGACTTCTATGTCTACTGCAATTTAAATGCACATAGCTAAATATTCAAAGCTAGTATCCACATATGAAGGAGGACATACAACATTTTTTATGGGTCTGGATTATCTCATTTATAATGACTATTTCCAGCTTGTTCCATTTACCTGTGAATTTCATGATTTTACTTTTCTTTAAAGTTGAATGATATTCTCTCATATGTATTACAATTTCATATCCATTCATCAGTTGATGGACATCTAGAAGATTTGTATTCTGTAGTTGCAGCACTAGTTTGTATTCTTACCAACAATGAGTAAGTGCTTCTCTTTCCTATATCAATGCCAGCGCTTGCTTTTATTTTAAAAATCTTGGCCATTCTGACTGGGGAAGATGAAATCTCAAAGTAGTTTTAATTTGCATTTCCCTTTAGAGTATCACTGATTTACTAACTTGATATTTTAGAACATTTTTATGTGGGTACTTACTGCTGTAAACTTTCTTTTTAGTACACTACTTCACTGTGTCACATAGATTTTGATGTGGTGTGATTTTCATTTTTATTCAATTCTAGGAAATTTTAAATTTTCTTCTTAATTTCTTTTTTGACTCAATTATCATTTAATAGTGTGTTCTTTAGTCTGTGAGTTTCTGTACTTCCTGTTGTCTCCATTGTTGTTACAATCTAACTTTATTTCATTATGGTCTGATAGAACGACTAGCATTAACTCAATGTTCATATATTTGTTGAGACTTGTTTGTGTTCTAAGATGTAATTTGTTCTGAATTAAGTTGCAGGTTTCTAAATTTGCAGATTTTAGTATTTGGCTAGAATATTCTATAGGTGTCTGTTAAACATATCTGACTTATGTCATTTAACTCCAATATTTCTGTTTAGTTTTGGTCTGAACTTGTCTATGGTGAGACTGGAATATTATAGTTACCTACAGTCACTGTTGGGGTTAATTTGTGGTTTTAGATATCCTAGCATGTGTTTTTATAAAAGGGTACATATGTTTAGAATTATATCTTTTTAGTAGATTGTTCCTTTGATGGGCTTCAAGTGGCTTTCCTTAGATTAATTTTGGCTTGACATTCATTTTGTCATATAGTAGGTAACTATGCCTGCCTGTTTCCTAATTCAATTTGCTTCAAATCCAATTGCTTATCCTTTTATCGTAAGGTGATCCTCCATTGATTATGAGATGTGTTTCTTGGAGGCAGAAAAAGATGCATCTTGTTTCATAATTCTGTTTGTCTATTTATTTTAAATTGGGGATTGAGATCATTAAATTTAAGAGTTACAATTGAGAACTGCATATTTATTCATTTCATTTTGTTGATGATGTGGTTTTTCTTAGACTCATTTTAATTAACTGTCCTGGCATTGCCTATTTATTTCCTGTTTTCTCTTGAGTATGTTTATCCTTTTCTCCAGACTGAAATATTTCTTCCAGTGTCTTTTATAGAACTGATTTAGTGGTTATAAATTTCTCTAATCTGTTTTTACTATGGAAATATTTTCATTGTCCTTTAATTTTTACTAGGTAGCTTGATTGGATATAATCATCTGGTTGACAACTGTAGCTTTTCTGAACTTAGAATACATTTTTCTAGGCATGGCCTTCAACACTTCCTACTAAATAATTAGACTATTTTTAAGCTTACCTTTATAAATGACTTGACTTTACTCTCTTGCAGCTTCCAATACTCTAACTTGATTCTGTGTTTTTACTATTTTACTATAGTATATTGTTAGGAGTTTCTTTTCTGGACCTATTTGGTGTTCTGTATGTTTCCTGTGTCTGTATGGGCATCTACCAAATCCAAGAACTCATCAAAACCATCATTCAACACAATCAAATAGGCTTCATCCCAGGGATGCAAGGTTGGTTCAGTATATGAGAAATCATTAACGTAATCCACTATATAAACAAACTCAAAGAAAAAAATCATGTGATCATCTCCTTAGATGCTGAAAAAGCATTTGATAAAATACAACACCCCTTCACGTTAAAAGTATTGGCGAGATCATGAATTCAAGGCCCACTAAACATAATTTTAAAAGCAATATGCAGCAAACCAACAGCCAATATCAAATTAAATGGAGAGATGCTTGAAGCAATACCACTAAAATCATGGGACAAGACAAAGATGCCCACTCTCCTCATATCTATTCAATATAGTACTCCAAGTGCTAGCTAGAACAATAAGTAAAAAAAAAAAAAAAAAAAAAGAGAGAGAGAGAGAGAGAGAGAGGAAGAGAGAGAGAGAGAGAGAGAGAGAGAAGATCAAGAGGATATAAATTGGCAAAGAAGAATTAAGGGTATCACTATTTGCAGATGATATGATAGTATATGTAAATTACCTCAAAGATTTGAGAATTTTTCTTCTATGATTATGTTGAAAAGATTCTCTATTCCTTTACTGTGGTATTCTTCTGGAATCAAATCCAAATTTAGTGCTTTTCATAGTTTCCCAAAGTTCTCCCTTTATAGACACACACACACACACCACACACACACACCCATCACACATTTAACACACATATTTATATAATTTCACACTACTTTTACTGAGTGATCCAATTCCTTTAATATGCTTTCCAGCCCTGGCTTGTTTTCTACATGATCTATTCTATTGGAGAGGTTTTCCACTAAGGTTTTTTATTTAGTTTATTAGGTTTTTTATTTTTAACATTCTTTCATTTCTGGAGTCTTCCCAACAATACTTTATCTTTATTTAGTTCTATTTTTATATATCTGGATTGACCTTTGCATTTTATTCAGCTTTTTGTTTTATTCTTTTGAAGTATGGTTGTGGCCTATTTGAGTGGTTTGAAAGAGTTATAGTTATTTTTTGTTCTAGATTCCACATCCAGAAGATAATCTAGTTTGTTATTATTGAGGTTCATAATGGAATCATTAACTGGGAGGGCCATATTATTTTCTCTTTTTTATGTTACTTTTTGTTACATTGGAACTTACATAAGTGAAGTGTTTGTCAGTTAGGTTTTCTTTTCCTTTTGCTCAGATCTTATTCCTTCTTTCATATAGATGTAATAATATTCTGTTAATGATGAGGTTTCAATAGTTTTGAGACATTGTTTTTTTATTATGAGAGCTATAATTACGCCCTCATTTTCTTTTGAGTGCTTGCTACTGTATGGATGAAAAGATACTATGTAATTGTCAACTCATCTATTTTAGATCCTCTCTTCTGCTACATTCTAAATATCACTCCCACATCCAGTTACTTTACATTGAGTAAGCTCTGGTTAACCATTCATGAGGACAGTAGATTTTTTTGTAAATCTGAGTATATAAGTATAAAGATTGTGAGTTCCAGAAAGTCAAACTAATCTAGGAGTGTTGAGAAGTGAAATCCTAGACTAGCAAGTAGCTCACAGCATTGGAGAAAGCTAGTCTTAATTTGAGACATGGATGTAGGAGCAGGCGATCTGGCAACATTTGCAGGCAAGATCTCAGAGGATCTGTGAGGCCTAAGGAGTAAGACTGAGTGACATCTACCCAATGGCTTAGATAAGAGAGGTCACAGAAGAGATGGAGTGACTGTGGTGGGAAGGAACAAATCCCACCTAATGGATAAGACAGAAAGGTTCCCCAGGGTGACAGGTTTGGAATAAGAAGGAACAGAGCCTGCTTGCCAAAACAGGGAAGGGAAATCCTAGATAATAAAGACGAACCTATGGTATGGGAAGGAGAATCCCTGGTTGGAGATATGGGCAAGTTAGTAACCTGAAGAGTTCAGAGTGTGCATTTGGGGGTGAAAAAGAGTGATCTAGATGGTGTCATTGGGTAGCAAACTTTTAAAGGAGTCAGGTGGGCTTTAAGATGGGGATGAGCAAGCCTATTTGATGGTAAAGACAAGGGAACTCTTAGGGTAGAACATCAGCCAATGATGTGAGAAGGAGCTGACCTAGCTAGTAACAATAGGGAAGGATGTTCTGGAGGAGGCCTACAGATTTGTGGAATAGGAATGAGCAAGCCTATCAGATGAGATAGCAACCATTCTTTTGTCTGCTTCTATAAACTTGGCATTATTGGATACATATGTAAATGAGATTATATTTATATATTCCTGTACCCAGTTTAGTAAAAATTTTGTACTATTGCATATTTTATCCAAAGTGCTACAAATGACATTTTCTTTTTTTGTAAGGTGAGTAGCATCCCATTGTATATATGTGCTATGTTTCTTATCCATTCTTTGATTGATGGTCAATTCAGTTGATTCGGTACTTTTGCAATTATAGATATTTCTTCAAAACATTAATTCCATTTCCTTGAAAATATTCTTAGTAGTTGGCGTTCCAGATTATACTATAGATCTGTTTGGGGGCTTTTGAGGAACCTACACACTGTTTTCCATAATAGCTGTACTTGTTTACATTAATTCATGGAAATAATATATTGGGTTCTAATTTTCACACATCTTTACCAATACCTTCTGTCTCTCATATTTTGATACATATCAGGTATCTATCAGGTATGCTGTCATATCTCATTATGGTTTTGTTTTGCATTTCCATGATGCTAAGTCATGATGAACGTTATTTTAGGATGCTTCATTTTTCATGAATAACAAACCAGAGTGTGACATAATTTTAAACTGAAAGCCATAATTTCTTCATATATTATCACATTCTACTTATTGTTATTTTTCCTTCTTCCAAATTGCATCCTGTATACCAGGTTTCATTTGATTGTGTTTCTTTAAAAGTTTTTCCAGGCTTTCAAGTTTCTGGAACTCTCCTTAGTCTTGATGATCTTGATGGTTTCAAAGAGTATTCCATAAATATTTTGTGAACTTTCCCTGAGTTGGTATTTTCCTGATGAGTTCTTTAGGATTAGATGAGTTTTAGAAAGATAAACACAGAGGTAGAGTTCCATTCTACTCTCCATTTATATTTCCATTACAAGATTACACACCTGCAGTACATGCTATCAACATGGTTTTTAACTGCTAGGTTACCCTTGATCTCCTGACAGTGGTGGCATTTTCTAGCTTTACAAAGTATTATTTTTTACTTTTGTTGTTTTATATTATAATCACAGTGGAGGGAAATTCCTTCTCCTTGAGGCAGTCATATCTACACCTATTACTTAGAATCCTCCCAGTGGGAAATTTTTCTGGTTTTCCACATCAATCTATTTATTCAACCATTTGTAATTTTGTCGTTAAATGTAATACATTGGATCAATCTGTGTGAAACTATTCATCATATTTCTTCATGAATTCTTTCAAGATTTATAGATATTTCTTCCTTCATTTATGATAGAATGTTCTATAACTGTGAATATATAGAATTCATTTTGTCACTCAAGGAGGCAACTATATCATCATATACACATTCAGGGTTTTGGAATTCTAAGGAGAGTCCTAGCCAAGCAACCTCTACCATTCCCAAGATTAGTTCACCTTATTCACTTTAAATGATTATCTAGATATTCTGTAGGCAGCTTTCTTGTGGTGTGAATTTATTATGTTGGTATATTTGTGTTGGTGGTAGGATGTGAGTGTAGGTGTTTGTGTGTGTGTGTGTGTTTTGTGTGTGTGTGTTGTCTAAAATTAATGCAGTAATACTTTATATCTCACATGCTTTTCTTATAATGTGATGTCAAAGTTCTTTCCAGTCTCTGAAATCAGCTAACTTAAAACCACAGCATATATGATATACTATTACATAAGAGTCTACATAGTGAGAGAACAAAATGTTTCCAGATGCTTCTCTGCAACACACACACACACACACACACACACACACACACACACACACACATGCACATTGCCTGCGTGCATTTAGGTCCACTGTACACTTGCCTTGTGGCTCTTCAGGTCAGAAGAAGGCACTGAACCCTCTGAAACTAGAGTTTTAAGGGTTGCAAGTTACCATGTGCATATGTGAGTGCTATGAACCAAAACTGGATATCTGGAAGAACAATGAGTTCTCTTAAACACTGAACCTTGTGTTTAATTCAAGAAATAACATGTTGTCTATCCTGTCTGGTGGTCTTGATTTTACTGTGCCTTTACAAAATCTAAAGAGGACATACAGGGGCTACAGATGGAAGACCCAGGACTACATCACCAGAAATATTCTCAATAGCTTTCTCATGTTCTAGTCCCATTTTTCTATCCTTTTAGTCCTGTCTCCACTTTGTTGAAACCACAGAAGAGAAGAAGGAAAAGCACTTCCCAAGTCTCCCCCAATACAGCCCACAATGGATCTATCACAAGGAATAATAGAACTATTGTATTGTTCAGGATACTGTTTAAGGTAGATGTATGTAGGTCTTCATGCCTGCAAGACAAGTCCCTTAGTCACTGAGCCATGTCCCAAGTCTAAGTTACACTGTTAAGAAGCCATAATTCAAGGGGAAATGGAGAAATTTAACAAAATTTAAAATGGGGATGCTTTAATGATAAGTTGATAACTCTAAGGAATAGCCTCATTGATAACAAGTAAATGTTTTAAAAATGAGCATTCTGCTAAAAAGACTCAGATAGAGCAGAGATATGCAGTCTTAAAAGTGTTTAATAGGTCTCACAACATGCTAGAAACAGTGACAAATGACTGAAAAGTAGGCAATAGAGAGGTTCATGTGTAACACCACTCCAGACTTCCCATGAAAAATTGCAATCTTCATCATACTTTGAAAGCGCATCTTGTCTAGGTTGTTGCCACTTCTCTGCACATAGCTATCTCTCTGCTGCCATGCTTACCTACTCATGTACTATCATCAAAACATCATCTAATGTTATCCCAAGAGCAAAATCACCTCATAATTCTGACATTAATATTCCAAAGTCTTCTAACCTTTTCTTCAGCCAAAAGTCATGGCCTTGTCAAGCCTTGCACTACCCAGTCTGTCACCCTCCAGACCTCTGCAATCACCCTTCCCATTCTCTTCCAAGCTGTCCCCATTCTCTTCCCATGCTGCCTCCGCTGTTTAGACCCTTTGCCTCCTCAGTGCTTCAGACAAGCTCTCAGCACAAGGTGTTGGCTGTGTCAGATCCTACATGAGAAGACTACAAGGCATGAGACAGATAGAGCATTTATATGTTCAAGTATCAACAAGTATTTGGATTATTTCTGGTTTAAGTTGCAAAACTCCTCTGTTTCCAATTATCCTGGAGTCATTAACGATAACAAGGAGAACATTTCTCAGAAGGAAAGAGTCCTTCACCACTAGTACTGGTTCCACAAAATATGTACATTATTATGCAAACAAGTCTTATGCCCACAGCAGCCATCAACACTCATGGAGGTTCACACTGGACCCTGTACCAGGTGTACCAGCCATGTCACTCTGACCAAACCAAGGCCATGCCAGGCTCAACAAATCTGTACTTTCTTTTTTATATTATTCATTTACCCTCATGCATACAGTTTTAATCGCTTATGTCCTCGAATGTTGTTATTCATAATTTTCTCAGCTGTTTTTCAACGTCTCCAATTTAAGTTGGAATTTAAGATGCTAGAGGTAGAAAGTTGAGGGAAATGACCTCTTTCTAATATGGCATACTAAGAGATAAAATTAGTGTATCCTGTTACTTATTAATTTTAATCAGTGGCTACTTCCATGCCAGTGTTGTTGACTGCAGATGGTTTCACGCTTCTGCACAAAGTTATGTGAGGTATCTTCTACTGAGAGAGGAAAGTCAATGATAGGCAGAGAGCCAGCAGAAGAGTGGGAAGACGAGAAATAGTCATTGAAGAAAATGGGAAAGGAGATTGAAGAAGTAGAACTGTGGAAAGGATATGGTCAGCTCAAGAGTGTAGATAGAGGGGATCCCGAACCACACAGTCCAAGCCATTTTAGTTGTACTGTCTTTGAAATTAAGGAGGAAAGTCTACGTGGTGTGTGAAAGGCTGCTATTTTATGGATAAGACAAAAGAAGTAAAACAGGATAATGCATCTCAAAATGAGAAAGACGTAAAGTGAGAAAGAGTGGTGGGGAGAGATTCAATTGACTAAACCTGCACTGTAGGTCATGAAAGCCAAGGCTCTCCTGTGGTGAAAGAAGGGTTTCTAGTACAGAGCATATTGACTTTTTTTTTTTTTTTTTTTTTTGGTTTTTCGAGACAGGGTTTCTCTGTATAGCCCTGGCTGTCCTGGAACTCACTCTGTAGACCAGGCTGGCCTCGAACTCAGAAATCCGCCTGCCTCTGCCTCCCAAGTGCTGGGATTAAAGGCGTGCGCCACCACCGCCCGGCTAGAGCATATTGACTTAATGCAAAACAAAATGAGTGTCTTTTCACTTCTGAATCTGGTTCACATACACTTTTCTTCAAATTTCATCCCCTTTACTAGCCAAACAGCTTTCAGAAAATCTCCACATTGCTGTCACCCTAATAACAAATGAAAATCAGGTCACGCAATAAACTGTCAAATACATCCATACTCATGGAAACAAAGGACAGGGTATTTGAAACAAGCCTGTCCCAGAACATCTGTGTAGCTCCATTTTCTCTGGCTATGAGACTCGGTGCTACACTAAGGATTTTGAAGACTTAGCTAATGCCTTAAGGCCCAATGCTGTTCATCCACAGAATGAGGCAAATCAAGTGTACGGAAATCCACAAGGGTAGGAGGCAAACTATGAATGGATAAGGAATGCTATGCTTGCCCTTTCAACAGAGTTTTCCCAAAGGAAGCAAGCACGCCTATCCTGACCAGCTAGAACTCCACCTGGCTCTAATTAGGAAAGCCTTGGGGTTTCTGTAGCAACTGTGCAGGACTTTCAGGGATACTCCAGGCTCCTGATGGTTGCTAGGGAAACAGTCACTAGGGGCACCGAGGAAGCTGAGCTTCATGAGTAGTTGCTGCCTGTGAGATACTCTACTCTGGTCCTTTGGGAAGAGCATCTATGAATCCTGGTCCTGGATTTGGCATATTTCATCATCCTGAGATTCACTGGTGCAAGCAAACAATAAAAAATAAAGTTCTGAGTTTAGCATAAAGTCCCAACACACACACACACACACACACACACACACACCTAAGTAAGATATGTAAGTGGATAAATAATTGGCAAACAATAATCATAAGATAACTGATCTAAGGTGATTTTTTTAGTTTAAAAGATGAGATTCCCTCTTGTGATGTGGGTTGCTTGAGAGGCATCTGGTTAGAGGCACCATTGGTGAGAAGCTTTGTAAAGTTTGAGAAATGTCTCCTGTTATTTGCAGAGCAATCTGGGAAAACCTAGACTGAAACCAGAAAGGCAATTAGTTTCCCGTTTGGAAACAAAGAGACATCTGTGCAGAATTCACTAGCGGATTCACAGGGGGCAGGTACCGTGCATGAGGAATACATTCCAGCTGCACACATCTCCCCTTCTTCACCCCAGTTCAAAAGCTCCAACTCTACTCTGGTAGAATTATTACCACAATCTAAGGGAAAGCTGGGTTCATTAATAACCAATTTCTACGCTTCTCAGGGGCATAGTAGAAATATGCGCTGCATACTCTAATTATAATATTTATAGATAATTGAAAAGGATTTGGGGAACCCTTGCAACCTTGCAAATTGGCAGTGGCCTTATTTTACAGAAAATAAAACTAAGGTCAAAAGACACTAGTAACTTAATTGTTACAAAATAGGCTAACAGGTAGCAAGTGGACCCATGTGCCCAAACTCCCAATTTCACTACTAGTATGCACACATACACAGGCACAGACACACAGACACACACACACACACACACACACACAGAGAGAGAGAGAGGGGGGACACACAGGCACACACATACACAAGAACACAAATATACGCATTCAAGCTAATCTTGACAATTATCTATCTAAGCATGTATTATTATGTCTATTTAACAGAAAAGAGTACTAAGAACAAAGAAGTATAATTTAAAGCCCAAGTTCATGCAAATAGTAAATCACAGAAACCAAACTCATCCTGCAGCCCATCTAAGCACTCTCCACTCTATTACTGAGCCCATCTCACTTCAAAGTCTGGGCGGATTTCTCATGCTGATATGAGTTGCCCTGGGTGGTCACAAACATATTATGGGGAAGAGACAAAGCTGGATTAAAGAAGAAAGCACTGACTCTTATTCTGAAGACCAAGCTTTCTCCAGTTTTCCACTCTACTTGAAGATTGACAAGCAGTGACCTTGCATTGTGCTGTCTTCAAATCTAATATTCCCATCCTATGCTGACTCTGCTTGAACGCATGCCACACTGTGCCTTTGCCTCTTAGTGTCCTTTGCTGGACCCCAGTTGTCGACTCTCAACACAGAATCACTATGAAGACTTGACTATTAACTGCCCCTCCCTTCATCTTTACAGTTGTGTGCTATTCCAGCTCTTTCTTCTAGCCATATCTTTATGGAATAGGGTTACTAACATTAACCAATACTCTCCATGCTTTGCTTTACCTTTATTCTCGCTTTAGACTTTAAGCTTGCTAAGGTTTGTGATGTTGGCAGTCTAAGAGAATGGAGAACTAATCTGCAGGAGAATTGAAATCTGTTGAATGCTTCCATGATGCTATTGCACCATGTGGTCAGCTACATTTATTTCAAATATTCTGTTATCCATCCTTATGCTGTGTCTATAGGAAACCAGTTAATACCAGTGCCCGTGGGCCATCCCTTCCCAGCTCAGTGGATACTGTGATGCTATCGCACAAAATCTCTTTGATTGACAACAACACATCACCACATCCATAGGCAGCTCATTTATTTTCTGCTAGGTTCAGTCATATAACTGTAATTGTTGGCTTTGGTTTGGTCATATGTTTCATATAAGTCATACATTAATTTTCAAAATACCTAGTATACATTAAGATACTGTATCTGGGCATGGTGGCACACATCTGCAATCCTGGCACTTAAGAAGCATAGGGTTGTGGATTTGAACCTGGTAAGTTTGTAGCCTGAGTTACATTAGCAGATACTATCTTTATGATTACTTTTATGAGTAAAGCTATCAAAGTGTGATGTTTCTACAGCTAAAGTTTAGGAAGCCTAACAGTTGTCAGAATCTCTTCCTCATCTACTTGCCTGACTGTGGGTTATATTTCTGTATGCAACTCTTATTTTGTAACAAAGCTTATTTTGATCAAGGGGACATTGTAGCAGTGTGAATGAACAGAGGCTTAACAAGCCCAAACTAGAAGAAAACAAGACACTTGACAACAATAATCAAGCTTCCCTTGCCCATCAGTCTGACTAGGAGACAGCCTATGGCTGGGGTTATCCTATGTCATCTATCATTAACTTCTATGCCTGTTACAGTGTGTCCATGAGTGATTCTAAAGCAAAAGAGCTGATTTGACCTAGAAGGTGTGTCTTGTCAATTCAGCTGAATCATGATCCACATAAACTAAATATTGTTATATTCTTTCAAGCCTCTAGATTGCAAAAATGCTTATTATGCATCAAAGGCTAACTAACATAGTCAGGGAAAGAGACAACAATCAAGTGAAGGTATAGCAACTATCTGAATTCACTTAGCTTCCATTGCTATATCTATCGAATACAAGACAATGCACTCTCCTGATTACTTATTAAGATAGAAATGGATGGTTTGGGGAAAATTAAAAATTCATAATACAAAAGAGTCAGAGAGGAATTGCTACAATCATGTCTTCCTATAGGCAAGAAGATGCATGATCTCATACAAAAAGGAAAGAAGAATATAAAATAAAAACAAACTTCTATAATACCAGGGATAGGGAGATGGCTCAGAGGATAAAGTGCTTGTTACAAAAGCATAAACACATGAATTCGGGTCCCTAATCATTTAAATAGAAGCCAGGCATGGCTATGTGCACCCATAATACTAGTGTTTGGGACACAGATAAGTGGAGCACAAAGGCTCACTGGTCAACAATTCTAGCTGAAATGGTAAATTCCAGGTTCACTGAAGAGACTCAGAGCAATCCCATATGAAGACGAGCAGTTTCAACTAACCCAGACCCCTGGGAGCTCCCAGACACTGAGCCACTAACCAGGCAGCCTACATGAGCTGAGACCCCCAACACATATATAGCAGAGGACTGCCTAATCTGGCCTCAGTGGAAAAGAGGGGAGGCCCCAGGAGCAGGAGCCTTGGTGAAAGAAGATCATCTTATTAGAGACAGGGGGAAGGAGGAATGGGATGAGGAACTGTGGGAGGGGGGAATCAGGAGCAGGGACAACAGCTGGATTGGAAATAAATAAAGTAATAAAGAAAACAAAATAACAACAACAAAGAAAACCAAAAACACCAAAACAAAACAAAAACAAGGTGGAGAACAATTGAGAGACATCTTGACATCAACCTCTGGTTCCCACATACACGTGTAGAGGCAAGCACACCTGCACACACTCATGCACATAGACACATACACTGGTTACACACATATACACACAGAATATTATATGTAAGCAGGAAAAAGACAGGTAGATACCAATGCTTGGATACATACATATGGTGGAGGAAGCTTCTGGAAGTTTTTTCTGGTCATCTCTCTCCTTTTGATGAAGCACAAGAGAAATTGTCAATTGAAAATGAGAATGGTGAGCAGGTTGTTGGCTTCAAAAGAAAGAAGGAAATCCCAAATCTCCATCAGGAAAAGTGTAAGAATGCTCAGAATACTGACCAAATTATATGAGTCTGAAAGTGGTGTGCAGTGAAAACTTGTTTATCCAGAAAATGTGATACAACCACATACAGTGATATATTTAATTTAAAATCACACGTGTAATCTATCAAAAGAAACTACCATGCAAAGTGGGAAGTAGGATTGAAATTATATGTGAAATATATATTCAAAGTATTCTCAAAAAGCAGCTAAAAATACATCCAGAAAATACAGTGTCAGCATGTTGACAGTAGTGTTCCCTAGATTTGGAGACTATTAGCTTTAAAGTTTTCTTTATAATTTTGTGTATTTTCCAAATAAAAATTAACTTCCTTATAAATGGATAAGGAAACAATTGATACTGATTTGAAAAATGACAAACAATGGGATCCAAGATTTCCCCCTTCCCTCTCTTTGCCTGCTAAAGCTCAGTTGACATGCTGGAAATTTCCAGTGGAGGACAGAGGCTGGTGGGAAAATAACAGTGAACTTAGAAAATGAAAGAAACATGGAAACACAGGCTCCTTCATAAAGTACAGGGGTTTAGCTTCTAGGGCTGTCAAGCTCTGCCCGTTTGCTATTGTTTGGCAATATTTATGTTCTATTCTCAAACGGTCAGTGTACTTTTCATTTCCATACCTTGACTTTACACTTCCTAGCTACAACTTGACTCCAAGTGAAGAATGCAGGCAATGGACTCCCTCATCCAGAAGCCCAGCTGGGAAGCTTTGATTTCTTTGACAGTTTTGACCCCGAAAAGAAATCCAGGGTGAATAGTCCAAGACTCCCGCTTCACTCACACCTCCTGACTGGAAAGACATATTTCCTAGCTGCTGCCTCATGGTCCAGATGAAACCAGCCCCTGCCCACGGACTTCATAATGGAATAATGTTCTAGTTACAAAATGGCTATGTTATCCATATTCAGCCAGGAGTATTTGGAACATTGACTATGTGCATGAGTTATGATGGAAAACAAAGTGGATCAAACAATGTTTAATATGGGATTCAAAAAGCACAACAGAGTGGATTTCAAAATCATTTTTCTGAGAAATAGTTTAACTCACACTCTAGGATGTGCATTATATGAAACACACACACACACACACACACACACACACACACACACGAAGACTAAAATAAAAGTTTCCTAAGGCAATCCTCACTTCCATCATCAGGATATTTTCTGGTACATATCTCAGAATTTTATGAATCACAAACAAGTCCCAAGTCCAGTGTTAAAAAAACAAAACAAACAGAAACCTCTGAGGAAAGGAAACAAACAAAGCACAGAGGATTTGGAGTTGGGGAGAGAAGAATTAAGTTTCCAAGTTTACTGTTGATAGGTTTTCTGATCCAGACAGATTATTTAAATTTCACGAGCCTTAGTTTTCTCACAAACAAAATTAAAATGATAGTATCTGTTTCAAATAATAGTTTTCCCTCCTGGGTATTATATCTTCCGTGGAGTTCTCAGCACAGTTCTGGTGCACAGAAAACACCTGCTCACTGGGAACTGTGGAGGTAGTGTTATCATCCCATAGACTTTATTACAGTTTGAGTGAGAAATCAAATCAAGTACCCAGAATAAGTGTTCAGAAAATGCATGGTTGTGGGCGAGGGGTGGGGTACGTGGAATCTAATTGGGATGATGTCGATCCTTATGCCAAGTGTCTGCCACACAGATGGGGGTCAACATACAGGGGACGTGAAAGCAACCATGGCTTCAGCCAAAGGTGCTAACAGTCACCTCCTACCCATGGAAATATTCTTGCCACCTTTTCTTTTTCATGTTTCTTTAACAACAGGAAAAACCAGATGTAAACTGATGATTAACAAAAGACCTCATAATATAAGAAATATTTAGCATGTAATTAGTGGAGGGATTTTGACTTGTTTCAAAATGAGAATATTCTTTGAAATATAATTGAAATTCTAGGTGAGGAAAGGGTTTATTCAGATTACATTTCCACATTGCTGTTTATCACCAAAGGAAGTCAAGACTGGAAGTCAGGCAGGTCAGGAAGCAGGAGCTGATGCAGAGGCCATGGAGGGATGTTACTTACTGGTTTGCTTCCTCTGGCTTGCTCAGCTTGCTTTCTTATAAATCCCAGGTCTTCCAGGCCAGGGACGGCACCACCCACAATGGTCTGGGCCTTGCACCCATTGATCACTAATTAAGAAAATGCTTTACAGCTGGATGTCATGGAGGCATTTCCTCAAGGGAGGCTCCTTTCTCATTGATAACTCCAGCTTGTGTCAAGTTGACACACAAAGCCAGCCAGTACAATATCTTTCTGTAATAAAGACAGTAGAACATAGGGATTTTTGACTTCATGTGGGAACCAGCTCAACTTCTCAATGTTCCATGAGTTGTGTGCCTGTTGTCCTTTGAAATGGGATCCTGTTGTTGGTCTGCAGAGAGCAGCTCATTGTCTTAGTAACAGACTGGGTTGTTTGAGGATTTCCATGGGATGTCTTTGGCCAATAACTCAATTGAATGCGACCTAGTCCTGCTACTGGAATATTCTCTTGGTGACAAAAGTTGACCACTTGGAATTTCTCATTAGGATAACCTTTACATATTTTCATTGCAATCGGTTTCCATATCATCCTTCAAATGTCCTTCATTTCCATTTGTCTCTCTCCTCATTCTCTCCCTCAATCCTAACTCTCCACCCATCCACACCTGATTCTCCCTTTCTCATCCCCACCTGCCTCTAGTCCTCCTTCTCAGGGATATCCATGTGTCCTCTATACCAAATCCCTCTTGGTCTGTGGATTGTGGGTTGGCTATCATTTGTTTATTGCCTAAAATCCACCTATGAACGTTCTCTGACTCATATAATACAGGGAGTCACATCTGCTTGCAAATAGCCTTGTGTCTATCCTCCTACAGTAAGAGATGTTAATAAGCTATCTATCTAATATTGCATTGTGAAACTGATCACGTTTGAGCTTGCCCATAATTTCTGATTAGAATGGCCACTCACTTCTATGTTCAACAGAAAATTTATTAACCAGAATATATTTTTTAAAGAAGAAGCCAGAAGAGAACAATCACTCCACCAGTCCTTTCTAAGTTATATCCAAAGCATTTGTGTTAGCCGAATGTGATAAATGGATGTGTCACTTGGCTGAGAGATAAGAATCTCTGACCTTTTTCAATGCTTGGATAAACCATTAGGGAAAATTATGAAAAAGCAAACTTCAGTAGTGAAGTGCAGATTATCTCCTTCTTGGATCTTTAGTTCCCTATCACTTATCTTTCTACCTTTCTCTCTCCCCTCATTAGGTTTTCAAAACCATAATCTCAAGGAATGGAAATTCATGCATGGTGATTTATAGAGTTTGCTTATGTAAGCTAATGAATGATCCAGAAATTACTGAAGTCTGTTAACATGGTCAGACAGGTGAATAACAGGGAGCTTAGGAAGTGTAGTGGTCATGTGATCATCCAGAATGGGTTTAACTGAGTGTTTCCACAAAGTTTACTCTGTGGCTAGATACTGTAAAGATTTCACTATTGAAGGTCCTGGTCATTAAACGGTCAAAGAACACAGAAATCTAAATATGGGCCTCTGGCTTTCATTGATAGTGAAGTGTTCTGAAGACTGAAGCAATTTATCAAACATTCACAAAGTTAGTCAGTACGGGACTAGATGTCCTGATACTTTGTTCCTAGCATGATTCCAAAGAAGTGTTCTTATTGAACAGATTCAAAGGTCTCTGGGCAGGCTTCTTTCCATTTTCCTATCACCCAAAACATTGTTAATTATTTTCTTTACATGTGTATAGTCTTTTGCTACTAAAAATTAAAACAATAAACAAACATAAGGAAAATAATTTCTTCACATATAGAACCACCTCAAAACAAAATCATTCAGAAAGCAATAGATGCATGTAGATTGTGTCTCTGTGAAGGACGAAACATAGCTCCACAGCCTTTAATTTTCAAACAAATTAACTGATATTCTCATCTGACTGGGCTGAAAATGAAAACATGTCATGATTTATGGTTGTATCTAAAGTCAGAAAATAATTTTAGTGTCACTGTATGTTTGTGAAAAACCAACTCTTATGTATTTATTGAATGTATAAAAAAAGGGCTTTTCTGTCTTATTTTTTTCAATCTTTTATTAGTTTCGCTCATGTCCATTGTCTCATTGGTTTTATCTTGGCAGAAGAATATGAAAGAAAATGTGGAGAGGAATGTAAAAGGAAAAATCTGGGGCAGAGAATACAGTTGGAAATGAAATAAAAACTATAAAGTGCAGATATCTGAGTCAGAGTAGAAGGTTCAAGTTCATCTTATGAAGACATTTATGTCTTGTTTTATAAAATCGTCTTGTTATTCTCTTGATAAAGAAAGGAAAAACAAGACATGTTTTATGGTTTTATATTTTCTACTCAATAAAATCACCATTTACAACCTGTTAACAACTTGCCTCTCTAGTCTCTGCCTGCATCCAGTGTTCTGGTTAAAATCTCTTTATTCATCATTTGCCAAATATACCAGGCATCTCATCTTTTCCTATGTGTGCTCACAGCTGCACAGACAGTCTGGAATATCTTTCTTTCTCATATTCACTGACAAACTTTTCCTCTTCGAAACATAAGCCATTTTTACTTCCTTTGGCCGTAATCACTCCCACCTAAATCTCCATCCCATAACGTTTGTATGCACATTTTTATAACACTTGCCATATCATTTTAAGATCTGCACTGATGGGTTCATTTCCTTGAAAAGAATGAGTTATTTAAACTAGGGATGTGTGTTATTTATCCTTGTGGCTCTAGTCAGCTCCTGACACATGGGAAATACGCATTCATTGAAACAATGCGTGTGGACTCTCATATTTCCTGCAAAAGAGTAGAAAACAGATTTCAGACCTCCTGGTTAAAATTGGAGGCCAGTTCTCATTATGGAACCACATGATTCCTTAACTTTGCAGCTCTTTTGCAGAGTGCTTGCTCACCCACCCCAGCTGGAGCAGTCAT